>WHYT01015829.1:64279-124823 GCA_009806455.1 Tetrax tetrax
AAATAGGAGGATGGCATTAAAGCTTAATGTCTGAAATGTGTTTTTAATACTGGTTTTGGACATAAATGAATCATTAAATTTTGATAAAGTTATAACCCTTTATAAAACAAAAATACAAATTTTTTTAAAAATAAGTACTTTCTAAAGCAATGCTTTTCATATTGTATGTATCTCTGGAAAGTATACATTGTTGCTCTAGTATATTTTTCTTATTTAGAATGAAATATTGAATTCCCACTGTTTAATTAGAACCTGAAAATAACATTCACCTGTAGTAAAAATGTCTAGTACTGACCAAACTCACTGTAATCAACAAAAATAAGTTAATTGGTAGTTACAAATTTGTATAAATGTGGTCATAATTTTCAAATGTATTTAAGGATGCACAGCTCAATTTGAAGTTAGGAGTAGACAGTCAACTTCTTTGAAAAATAAGACACTTTTTATTTGCTCTTCTTTGGGCAGTAAACTTACCATCTTTGCTTCAAATTCTGGAATAAACAGCTTTTATCAGAAGTAGGTTCAGAAGTAAACACATCACTTGCTAACTGTGTTTTACTCTTAGGAAAAACTATATTAAAGTATGAGCAGAGATAATTTCTCAGAAAGAGAAAACAAATTATGTAGCTATTTCCTGAATCTTTTTAATGCTTGTTTGACATTCTGAAACTCAGGATAATTTGTTTACATGAAATCAGAGTTTCACTACTAAGATGAATATTAACTTAAGCTAACAGCAAGCAAAATTATTAATGTATGTTTTTGTGATGGGTAGATCCAAGGGGCCTTAAAAGTACTGAAAAACTGAGGGATTTTTTGCATGCATGGTGTATACTGAGAATAAAATTTTAGTTTATTTTAGTGTTCTGATGTTACACTTGGCAAAAAAAAAATGCATCTTTCTGTATTGGAAATTTGTTTAAAAACAGATTATTTTGTGTTTTGGAAGGAAACTCTTCTAGCATTAATCTAATTGTGAAATGGAAAGCAAATGCTCAAAAAGCATCCAATAATGAATTAAGCTTAAGTCTGTATTGACAATTTGTTGATTAAAAGTTAAATTCCAGCTGGAGCCAACACCCCAAATCTGTTTTTGAAGACTACTTGACTAAAATTAGAATGTTGTTACATAAGGCAAGTGAATATGTAATAAAACAAAAGCTTCACAATATAGAAGAAATTAATAGCACAGTTTCCATAGCTGTATAAGATTGATTTCTGAAAGCACATTCACTTCTACGTTCAATCACTTCTGTAATTGGTTCTGTCATCTGCATGTTAACGATGCATACAATCTGTAACAGACTTCAAATGTGATGCATTTTAACGTGCAGAGTGATAAAATGGGTTATAATAGATTGCTTGGTTATAATAACTTGGTCTACGCTTTGGCTGTTTGCGATTTAAGGCAGTGATTTTAACTGTCTTGGAAAGCGTGCCTCAACTCAGCCTATGGTGCTATCCACTTTCTGTCAGCTTGCAAAATGCAGCCCAAGATCCTCGCACCTTTTCTCTCTGTTCTGTAACATAATCCCTCACCACTTGCTGCTATATTATGTACCACTCATAGGACATATGTATCCCTGCTTGCTTGTTTTGCTTTGAGTAACAGATCATCTACTACCTTTTCTCCAAGTTCTGAAGTCCACCTTGTTTTAATTTTGAAGAAGTTGTAACAGCCTTTGTTTTGATCTCTGTCATGTGTTGATACTCCTTCCAAGAAAGAAAAACAATTAAACCATCTTGTTTTGGTATTTGTAGGTCTCCACTTGTGCCTTTTAACCCACCTTTTAATCCTATGAAAGACACTTTTATAAGAGAGCACTTTTAATAGTCCATGCAGCAGTTTCTCTTACAAATCCTAGAAAAGTAGGAAATACCGTAATCCTATCCACTGTGAATTCAGAATTATTATCTCTCTGTTTGCAGTAGATTGCTGGCTGTGGTGTTGGATCAAAAGACAGTGTTAAAGGAAGCAAGCAGGCTTAGCAAAGTAATGACCCAGATAGCAGTTTTAGGAGAAAATAGAATAGCTATTTATTGCTCCATGCTGGATAAGGTTGAACTTAGATCAATAGCATTAGTCCATTGCAAGACTCCACACTACAAGGTGATGGAAATGGGGGAAGTTTAATTCAGTGCTATACAGTGACTATCAGTGAAAGTTACCAAATTTATAAGGGAAAAGCAACAGGCTGTAAGCAGGACAGTCTGATGTCAGACCTTTTAAATGAATTTAAACGAGCTACATGGAATGTGCCGGAGATCGTCAGGAGTCACCTTTATGGTGTTTATTTTTTTACTGTTAGCTTTGCTTTTTTTTCTTGAGAAATGTCTGCTTTTGTTTTGAAGATGGTCATTCTTTGTTACAGAGTGTTTCTTCTACTGTGAGTGTATTCATCAAAAAGCTTGCATGTGCCAAGCCCAGTCATATCTGTCACATAGAGATCCAGCTACAGAGTGGTTGAACTGTTTGATTTCCTTCAGAGAATAATGAAAGAAAGCAGGAAAGCTTACCTTTTACAGGGAAATAGATGTTTACAGCACATGTTGGCCTCAATCATCGTATCAGTTGTACTCATAGAAATAAATAAAGAAAACATCTAAAACATCCTGCTCCCTTCTGTCATTGGTGCTCAACTGGCTTCAGCTGTAAGACTCACTTTACTATATTGCAGCAACTGTCTTTGTTTTCATGAACCAGTGAGGAAAAGAAGGAGAAAAACTGTGGGGGGAACTTGTTCTGATCTGACAGCACTAATCTTACCACCTTAATCCTGTTGGTTTTTCTGGTCGTAGTGCCTGATAGCCACATACCCCGAATCAGTGTCACTCAGAGCAGGAGTGTTTGAGAAGTAAGTTGTGATTAGGATGTCAAAATTAAACTCTTTGTGTTCTCATTATGGATATGTCCCATTTAGAATCTAAGAAAGTGTATGCTGCCTGCAAGCCCCAACTCTTCTCTTGTCAATGTACTTTTGATAGAATACTTGAGCAGTGTTGAGAAACAAGCAAAGCAGTTTTCGGGGGTCCAGTTTGGGTCCCTTCCTTCACTCCTTCAATGAATGATTTAATTTTTCTGAACCCTTCCTTATAATAGGGAAAATGGATTCTTACAGGCCTTTCCTAAATGTTTTTAAGTTATTTAGTTAGTTAGTTATGACTATGACTGCATATCACTGCTTTTAAAAGTAGAAAGGAAAGGCATTACGTGGACATACACAAACAAGATTGTTTCTGCATTATTATTTAATTGCTTAATCAGTCCCGGAATTAATTATATAAAAATGTTTGGATTTCTTCATTTTTTAACTATGAGCTTTCTTAAAGTTGAACTGCTTTCTAAACCCCGGGGTCATCTAATGAAGATAGCGGGCTAACACTGATACTTAGTCACCAATCGCATGCATGCAGAGGTATTTCACATTTCTTGCAGTATCCTGTCTGGTACTAAGCAGACTTAAGAAATATTTTAAATGCGTATTTGGCCAGCTTTCAAAAACTAAGTATTTCTTGCAGCAGAGAATTGCATTAATTTGAAAGGAAGTCTCTGAAAAAAAAGACTAATGAAGTCTGTGCATTTCTGTCTTACCTCTCCTCTGTGTAGATTGTCTGATGTTTAATGTGTCAATAAGCCTTTCATTCAAGGTATTCAAGGCTATCACGGTATTGTTAAAGGGTGTCTTTTTTATTTAGCCACCTGTTTTCATCAAGCATCCTCTGCCCTCTATAAACTTTGCTTGCTATTGGCCAACAGATTCAAAATTTAGTTCAAAGGAGAGAAACAGTACAATCATCTTTACCTTCTTTTATCAAACTAAAAAAATACAAAATACTTGCACTGAGACAGTACACTGAAGGTACCTGTCTTGCAAAATCTTAGAGACCATGTATGGAATTTCATTTATTTGCTCCGCTGTTGTCTGTTGTTCTTTATAATACAAACAGTAAGAAGGTGGATAGCTACTTCAGATTGGTTATATTTAAATTGTTTCTTTTCTTCTGCATCTATTGTTTTAAATAGAAGTAGTTTTTCTAGCTGTGATGAACAGATAAACAAAGCTGGCCTCTGACTTGATATAAATTCACAGCAAATTACTGAGAGATTGCCAGTTAGGCTTTTCTGTATAAAATCCTGTGTGGTTTAAAGTTATATGACTAACACAGTAACTTTCTTTATAACCTACTATTCAGGTCACAGTAGATGAAGTCAAAAGCCCTAGATGCAGCAGCAATGTTACTAAAATATGGCTGGAGGAAAAATACTGAGCAATACACCCTACTAGTGAAACTGCATTAGGCATAATAACATTAAGCAATGTCAAACTACTGCCAGCTCATTCAGATATGATCCTTAATAAAACTCATTAACTCACTGGCTGTTGTTGCAGTCTTTAATCCTAGCAAGAAAGCGTTTGTAGCCTGTGCTTTTCAACAATAAGAGTGATGAGGAGTGCTGTGGTGTGGGCTCTGCTGAGGAATTATGTCTTGAAAAAACATTCCCCCTAAGGCCTCTTTGACAACTCGTGTTCTATCACCTACCAACACGCACAGCAGAAAGCACAGAAAGTATTTTCTTTCACCTTCAGCAGCCCTGATGAAGAAGCAGGTGAGGTCAGAAAAACTGTTTTGAACTGTTTGGTGTTTTCCAGTCTGTCAAGCACTTACATTTAGCACCTGTAGTCATGTAGTCAGAGGTTATATGCTTTAAACAGTTGCAAAAAATGAGGGTCTTACAAAAAAACTTAAAGGTGGCCATCATAATACATGCCTTTGCTTAGGGAGAGTTAGATGTAGTGCCACAATAACTGATGGTCCAGTTAAATTTGAAACTAAAGCCTGTGGAGAGTCAGGAGTTTTCCAGCTAGACTGACAAATCAGCCTGCTATATGAGGACCTCTCTCGAAATGCCCTAATAAAAAATCTGAGAAAGACATATGTGACATCTTGCTTCTTTTAAAGGCTGGATCCAATATTGGGCTTGGGCATCAAAGCAGATATATTAGTTTACAAGCTAAATAAGTCACGGCTTACAGCTCTCCAATCAGTGAAAACGGTTCCCTTGCCTAGAAGACTATGTACTGTCCACAAGTAAGTTCACCTGTAGTTTAGAATCAGAGAACAGTTTGGGTCGGAAGGGTCCTTTAAAAGTCATCTAGTCCAACCCCCCTGCAAGGAGCAGAGACATCTCCAACCGGATCAGGTTGCTCAGAGCGCCCTCCAACTTACCCTTAAATGTTTCCAGGGATGGGGCATCCACCACCTCCCTGGGCAACCTCTTCCAGTACTTCACCACTCTCATTGTAAAAAATTTCTTCCTTATGTCCACTCTGAATCTGCTTCCTTCTATTTTAAAACACTACCCCTTGTCCTATCAGAAAAAAAAAAAAAACTTTCAGGAAAAGTCCACAACAGCAACAAGATCAAGCAGCTGCTCTCTTTAAAAATGCAAGTTGTGATTACCCTTGCCCAACTTATCTGTAACAAAATAACAGTTAAAACTTTAACTGGGGGAGAAAGAGATAGAGGTTTTTTTTCTTCAGGAATCCACTTCCGTGGATTGCATCCTAGTAAGAGCCTGGATGACACTGTTTACTGCTGAAGTGGTACCACTGTCTAAAACATTTATGACTGGACCAAAAAGGAAGTCCAAGTACAGACAACTTTGCAGGCTGCGCACTCCTCTAGTCCTCCATGGCCTCTTTCTACATCCAGCTCAGTGTAAAGCACTTAAGTCCTCCTTGAAAAGGTGATTGGAGTCTACATCTTCCAAGCCAGCACAGCTGAATCATTCACCTTTGTACACAGGACTGTGGACGCAAGTCTTCTTTGTACTCTACTGAGTAGACTGAGTTGTGAGGGTTTTTCTTTGTACACTAACAGTACTCACAGGATAGAAAGCATAGGCCTCATGCAAAAGGATCTATGAACAACAGCTTCATTCTGGTTTTAGAGAGATCAACTTTTCTGGTTTTCCACAGCATAAGTCTCTATAAAAGGGGACAGCAGCCACTTCTTGTCCTATTGTGCTGAAAAAAAACCCACTACCCAAAAGTAAGGTTTGCTTTCACAGAGTGCATAGTTCTGCTTGGTGGGCCCAATGAACTCCACCCTTGTCCATGACAGCCTTCTGGGGTCCGCTGGTGAAACGCACAGGCGTGGAGCTCCACATCTCCAGGACACGTGTGTCAGAGCCAAGGTGTCTCTGACGCTTGAGTGCTTTCAGCTGCCACTGAACATGGGTGTCCAGAACGACAACTTTGAACTCAGGCTTTTAAATCCCACCTCAAGCGTCCATGGCTTAAGTGGTTCTGCCAAAGTGCATTTATTTTACTTTACTTGCTTCTGCCTTTTTGCTTCAGAAAACGTTTTTTGGGATGTAGGAGTAGTTACGCAGATTCTAGACCTGCAAGGTAAAAAACAGGCGAGCAGAAGTTTCTCATGTTTTAGGAGTCGTTCGAGAGGGTAGCGTCAGCGGTTACTTGACCCTAAACGGGAACAGCCGAGAGGGAGACCGGAGTGCCCGCCGGGGGAAATGGAGCACGTTCCCGGCTCGGCGGGGAGCCGGGAGCCCGCGGAGGGAGGCCGAAGGTGGGGGTGCATCTCCGCCGAGGCGTGAGAAGCCACGACGCCGAGCGAGGGTCAGAAAGAGGAGGGAGTCCTGCCCGAGGGCGCCCCGACGGCACGGGGGCGGCGAGGCGAGGGGCCGAGGCCGGTGCCAGGGTCAGGGCCGCGGCCGGGGCGGTGACTCAGCGCCGCCCTCAGCGCATAAAAGGCGGGAGGCGGCCAGGCGGGAGGCGGCGGCAGCGCGCGCGGCACGCGGCGCGGCGGTTGGGCTTGAGGCCGCGAGCGCGGGCGGTTGGGCCGGGACGGTTGGGCGGTCAGCGCGGGAGCGGGACGGGGAGGCGAGGCGGGGCCGGGGCCATGCGGGCCAAACTGCCAGTCCTCTGCGCCGCGGCGGCGCTGCTCTGCGCCCTGCCGCCGGGACAGCCCAGCGCCGGGGGCGCGGCGGCCGCCGCCGTGCTCTCCGCGGGCGAGGGAGACGGGTACGGGGTGAAGCTGTGCGGCCGGGAGTTCATCCGCGCCGTCATCTTCACCTGCGGCGGGTCCCGCTGGAAGCGGCTGTCCCTGCTGGCGATGGAGCCGACGTCCGCGGCCGGTGAGTGTCCGAGGAGCGGGCGGGTGTACGGACGGGGCGGCCCGGCCAGGTGAGGCAGCCCCGGGGCGGCGGCTCTGCCTGCCCAGCCCAGCGGGTGAAGGGGGCTCCCGGGGCGGCTCGCCTGGCCGGGGAGGGGCCCTTGCCAGGAGGAACGAGGGGAAATCGGGAGGGAGCGGGGAAGGGTGGGCGCCCCGCGGCGCTTGTCGCTCCTCCCGCCCTGAGCCGCGGCGGGAGCGTTCCCGTTCCTCCCGTCGCCGGTGCTGGTGGGTATTTCCCGCGGGCTGCCAAAGGAATCCCGCAACTTTAGGGAAAGGCGGGGCGGTCGCCGGAGCGTTGGTGGCCGGGATAAGTTTTTGTTCCGTTCAGAGGCACGGCTCTGCGCAGGGCTGAGCAGCTCGGCCGGCTCACCGGACTCTTTTTATTAAAAACAAACAAACAAACAAAAACCAAACAGGAAAGCAACCCACAAACGATAAATCACACTTTTCCCTCCTTGGCCGCGCAGGGAGCCGCGATGCAGCCTTGGAGGAGGCAGGGAGTACCGGCTGTCACGGCTCCGCTCCCTTCCCGGGGGTCGGTAGCTCCTCGGGCTGGGGGGGGCCGTCTCGGCTTTCCCTCTGTGCCAGGAGCTTCACAGCTGTGCTCCTCGCCTTTCGGGGCTCTGCCAGGGGCGTTACTGAGTGTGGAATCGTTTGGAGTTTTCTGTCACTCGCTTATGCTGCTCTGTACCAAACAGCTGGCACGTTGGGGGATGGATGGGACGGACTCCCTGCTGCTTCAGCTTGTGATTTAAACAGCGAAAAGTGCTTTAGGGAGTCTTTGGTGAAACAGTTAATGGGGAAAATATTCCTCGGATAATTTTATTGTCGCGTGTTCTAAGTATAAGAAAGTTTAAGTAAACAGTTTTGTGGGTTGTGTTCTCAAACTGCAGTAACGTAACAGAGTAATTTTAAGTGATGACTCTCGCTTATGTTGGTATTTTGAACAGTGAAAATGACATTTTTTAACAAGGACAAAAGTTGGAATTATGGCTAAAATGTGCAACGGAAGAGCTTCTTTTTTCTTACTTAAACATGTTTTCAATGAAGTAACAACACACCTCAGGCAGTTAATGAAGCTAGTGTTTTGGGTTTTCTGGGAGTTTTTTGCTTAGGGGTTTTTTTTGTTTTTGTTTTTTTTTTTTTTCTGACAGGTTGAGTAGCAGATAAGTTCCTTTTGTAATTATAATAATTACATATGTGTAGCCTCTGCTGCGATTGTATTCTTTCCCAGCAAACTTTGTTTTCCCTTTTATTAACAGTAGCTTCTGAGAGCATCAGTCACTAAGGAGTCCCCACTGTGCTACATGCTTTCTAAGTGGAAGTCTTCCTTCCCTTGAGAGACTACTAAATAGCACTTACTGTCTAATCAGTAAAGTAGCTACAACCACTTTTATCTTTGCACATATTCAGGGAGTTGTTCTATCTGAAAGTTTGCTTCTATATATTAATTAGCCATATTAAAGTAAATATAACGTTCACTGGATGTTCCTGTGTTCTTTCGTCTTTCTGGAACAAAAAAAAACATATTAGCAGCATTAAGACCACAAGACAAACACTTATTTTGGATTTTTTTAACTTCAGAATTGAAGGAGCTGCTTTTCTTTACATTGGCTTAAGTAAGCAATGCCACTTGGCTTGCGAAAGTAGAACCAAGAGAAACAGTTTGATGTGAAAGGAAAGAGAGCTGGATTTTTGAGAACAATTCATACAATGAGACAAAATGTGTTTCCAAGTAAATGCTGCAAGCCTCTGCTATGCCTTGAGAAATAAGTGTAAAACATCAGCCAAAAATAGCTGTAGAAAATATGATCTATAAGAAACAGTTTACATATGATACTTGCTTATTTAGTCCTCCCTACGTTTGTTTTCGTATGATGTCAATTTGTGTGATCATGCATGGGAGAGGAGTGGTCTAATCTAATTCATGAGCCACATGGCACAACTCTGTGTGGTTTATGGGTACATGTCTTTACAACAACATTTTGTTTGTCTAGAAATATTGACTTCTACATTAGTTACACTGCAGTTGTGATAGGATGTCTATATCTCAGTCTCAGTTGTAGCTGTGTGCTCTCTGTGTCTAACAGGCAGCACAGCCTTTAGAACATATAGATTACTTTTAGGGGAATCTTTAAGTAAATAACAGAGTGGAGACTCTGCAATACTAGCAGTTCTCCTAGATGACAGTGCTTTGCTTGTTACTAACTGAATAGTTTTTATTGCTACGTGCTCTTTTTGGTACTCCTTCTACAGTCTGAAAATTAAAAAAGTCTTCTCTTTGAACAGATTCTACACGAACAGCAAGTAACAAACTACTGGGAAACTTCAAGCTGCAACCAGTTTTGGGTCCTGAAGTGGAGCAGCCGCAAAGAAGCAGCCCATTTCTCGGATGGGAGACGTTAAAGGACTTATACAGTTTAAATGACTATAATGAATATGTACCTGTGGCAGACAACCTCAAAGAACTTGTTCGCCAGGTAGAGGAAGCTGTTCAGAAGGACAGGGGAGGAACAGAAATTGCAGACCCCATGGGATCAAACAGTTATCTTTGGGCCAAGTATCCCAGAAGAAAAAGGGAATCTCTGGGTTTGGCAGGAATGTGTTGCAAATGGGGCTGTACAAAAGCTGAAATTAGTACTATATGCAGAGTTTAAAATCCTCTCTGCACTTATGCATGAAATCAATGTTCATTGCAGTGCTACTTGATTGAATACTGTGCAGCGAATGAAACTCTCACTGTATTTTATTCTGTCTGTATGTGCCAGTCGATACTGCTGATTTTCTTTAAAAAAAAAATAATAAATCCACAAGCGTAATTTGTTTTGTGTCAGTAACTTTTAATCTATATTTTTTACTAAGTCTTTTCATTTTAATGTTGAACCTTTACACTTGTATTACGAATGTATTATATCTTTGTAACAATTTAGGAAGAACTTCAGTGTTTCATTGAAGTGTAATTACATTGTGTTACTGAATTGTTCTTTCTCTGTCAACAGAAAGAACATCCAATGATGTTCTTGAAATGAAATTCATGGTACAAAGCTGTACAGAAAGAGTATTTTGCCAGTTGAAACTCACTCAACCCTGACTCAGTTTGACAACTATTCTGAACACATCTTCCCATTCCTTCTAATTGCAGAATAGTATTGTGGTAAAGTTCCTAGAAACGTGGTATTACACAAAAAACACTTCCAGCCTAAGTATTTCTTCATATTCACAGATGGGCTTATATAGTTAGCAGGTGAAGTATTAACACTTTAATTATTCCTTGTTTACATTACTTGCCTGTTTGTTTTTTTTTTCTACTACTGGTGAGAGTGTTGAATGTGCTTCACGCACTTATTCTACAGATACTCAGACATTCTCCTGTGTATTCTTACGTTAGGCTCCTCTACACTACTTCAGGTGTATTTCTAAGTTGCTAATTGCTACTATATTTATAAATAGCTACGTTAATCTTTGTAGTTTCTAAGCTTTTTGCCTTCCTGGCTGTTTTCCTCAGCTGTCACAAGTTGTATTTCTAGCTGTGTTGTTGACAACTTCAGGTTTTTGGTTTTTCTGATCTTTATGATGCTCATTGTAATTTAGCTTTCTAGCAGTAGTTGACTCAGAGCTTCATAGCTTAGACAGCACACTTGTTACTTTTGCGTTCGTCCTCCAAATTGTCTTTTGAAAAGTGTTTGATTGAACTACTGCATAGTGAAATTATTGCATCATTTCTTTATCCCTCTTCCTAAGATATTATTCCAGCAATTACATATTCTTGTTATTGTAGCAATTAGGCATCTATCAATCATCTTCATTTTTTTTAAACCGTGTCAATTTTATTCAGTAGAGACTGGGCAGAATGGGCATTCGCTATGAATGCTGTTACCTTCCAGCTGAAAAGCACAATCTCTTCTGTTGTTGTAACAACAATGCTTGGCAAGAGGTGGGTTGTCATCTTCCACACCATTGATGTAGTGACTGTAAGGTGCTTTTTGTCACTCTGAGCAGAGAAGGTAACTGTGAAGTTCTGCTACAGTTTTCCTTGCAGCAGCCTAACTAAACTTCTGTAGCATAGCTTCCAGCAATTTCACCTCATAAATAGTTTTGTGATTGGAGACTCCTAGTTTAGAAGATAATTTCCTGAAATAATACAGGAGGAGTTTGAGGTATTTCTTGTTTTGATCCAGGGCCTTGGAAGTTAAGATCCCTTACTAAGGTGAAGACTAAATGGTACATAGAATCCTTAAGAAAATGGAAAATGTGATAATGCTGTGCTGTGCTTGATGAAACTGAAGATTAACCTGTATGTGTTGCTTGTTTTGCTGGAAAACTTCTGCCAAACTTTTAAGAAGAATATTGGGAAAGGCAAATACGGTGTTTATTCTGCTTGCTTGTTCCAGTAGCGCTGGTCTGTCCAGGTACACAGCCCGCATGTATAGCGAGCAGGCTTTCTTACATCCTGGGTGAAACAAAGGTGTACTTAAAACCTTAAATGTGCGATCTTAATTCTTGAACAGAACAATTTGGAGTTTAACTTGCCAGGCTAGACGTAACCCGTCGGTAAAACTATAAATAGTTTAAGTGGAAATTAGTGTTCAAGATGAACTGTTTCATGCTGAGACAGTATTATAAATAGAAAAAAATCAATATTTATCTGACATAAACAGGCATTTTTCAGAGGTATGAGTCAAAATAACGTCAGCATGTGTAATCTGGAGAAATGGTGAAATTTATGTTTTCATCTAGCTTCTTAATGGGCCTTGTCATAGGCTGTAACTGCCTTAGCGGGTCAGCCATGACACAGATACACGGAACAGACTGAAATTCAATCTGTATCTTAGACTAAGGAAGTATATGACTCTATATACACTGGAGTGTGCAAAGGGTTTCTTTGTTATAAAGCAAATTGAGTTTTCAAACATGTCTAAGTTAGTTTGAGGCCATCAGTAGAAAATGATACATCAGCACACTCCCCCATCAGCACCGCTATTTGCATCTGTAAGAGTTTATTATTCTGAGTGGTTTGGGGATGTTTTTTCCCTGTGAGTGCAGCCTGATTCAAGTCTGATTACAAATTCCGTGAACACTGCCCAAAGGCACGGGGATAATCCACAGCAGCATATACAACAGGTTTTACAGCTCTGTTTCCTGCTACAGCGTGTAAAACCTGACACAACTCTTCCTGTAAAGCATTAAGCAACGTAAAGATTGTGATACGGGTGGAGCCAAGTACCTCAAATCATGGAAAGGTGTAAGCTTGACCATCTGCAGAACGCTAGCTGTGCCACAGAGAGCTATCGAACAAAGTCCAGAGAGCCAGAGGACACAGCTCCCTTTTATGTCTAGTCCTGCTTATTTTGCCAGTTCTTTAAACCAAACAGGAAAAAAAATCTAGATACTGGAGTTACTGGAGTAGATGTGCTATACTCTTTTTGTTGTTTTTCTTTTGTTTTTGTTGTTGTTATTGTTTTTTGGGTTTTTTTGTTTTTTTTTTTTTAACCTCCACTGACAGGCAGGAAATAGTTAGCCCTTGTTTCTACATTCTGGCAAAGCCAGAGACAGACCTAGAGTTAGCACTCTTGAGTTTTTCCAAAAGTTTCTGAGATTACTCTTTCCTCCCCAGCAGGCAGCAGTGGCTCAACAGAAAACACGAATTCCTTTCCTGTTCCGCAGAGCAGGATCTGTATAGATTTGTGTCCCACTGCTGCCCTGCAGTCACTCACAAGTATCAGGGAGTAGCTGAAAGAGGGCGCTTTGCTCATTCGTGCCACAGTGCCATCACAGGTGGAATGAATTTTTCCATCGCACAGCTTTTCTATCTTGTGAACAAACACCTGCGCTGTTGGCTCCTTTCCCTCCTTTTTAGCTTCATCAGTTACTTGATTGTTACTCTGAACGCTTTGTGACACCTGCTTTGTGACCAGGTCTTGGGATCAAATACTGCTCTGTCACACTCTGCTTGTCCAGGACTGTTTTCTGACCTGTATACTCTAGAGAACCAGCACTAAGAGGAAGGAAAGCAAATTCGCTCATCTGCGCATCAGCCTCTTTTCCTCTGCCTAACCTCCCCGCTACCTACATTTTTCCTGGAAGTTTCCCGTACTTCATTTGCAATGCTGAAAGTTCCTCAGCTGCAGCCTCTGCTCATGTTTTAACCTTGAAGTACATAAAGCCAGGTGTACATCTATGATGCATTAAGAGCATGTCATTTTTAACACAGCTGAGTGAGGGAGTGTATCACTCATGTACAGAAACTCAGATGAGAACCAAAACCCAGCTTCCAGCCTTTGTGCTTTTAAAACTTCTGAGTACTGCCCTTCAGTGTAGGCCAGCCACACAGGGCCCAGCAAGATGTCTCTCTTGGCACTCTCTTGATCACCTTCTCTGGATTGATACTATTTGACTGGATACTCTGCAGGTCCCCGCAGTGCCTGTGACATCTCAGCCAGCAAGTGATGCATCCCTTCTGGCACAGAGAAGTGTCTCTTCAGGAACTGTTTTGTCCAGACAAGCTGAAAGTGAAGTCCAGTAAGATCACACTTTCTGCCTCAGCACCAGAACTGGATCACTGTTGGTGATGGTGGAGCATAGTCCAGTTGCCAGAGCATAGTCTCCAACTCTACCACATGCTAGGCAGAGAGCCACCTACTGTTACCGTTTCCATGCTTTTATACCCATGGATCCTCTAACCACCTTTTCCCCACTTCCAGGTGTCCTCGATCTTTCCTTCTCTTAGACAGTCCCTTATTTCTCAATCCCAGGGCTTCTGCTATTCATCGCCCCCAACAGACCACCAGGGTTTCAGCTCAACTGGTATCACTCGTCAGTGGTGTAAAGAACGCTAGCATGAAGCTGGTCTCTGTGTCAGCAACCTGGTGGAAAGCATTTGCCTGTGACTGTATGTTTCTGGCATTGTAGAAGCTACAGAGCTCAGCAGCAACTAGTCTTGGCACCAAAGGCCAATGTTTAATTGCTGCTCTGTCTCTCTCTCTGTAGTTTTGCATCTTTTTGTCCTTGTATCAAGAGGCAGAATCTCCTGAGGTGTTTCCCACACACAGTGTGACCATATGCTTTTTCCTCCTGCCCTTTTTTAATTTGAGCTCACAACACTGGGCTGAGAGGTCCAGTGCCACGCCACGTTGATTCCAGCACTCTTCTACCCTCTGTGCAAAGCTCCTGAGAGACGGAGACTGCAGTACGCAGGCCAACGTTCCTGAAATGTGGTAGCTGTTGGTCTTGGTTTCAGCGACGTTAAGTAAGGGCTGCTGTGTTCTACAATGGGCTAATGGCAGCTAAGACACCAGGCTAGTCTGAGGGGTGGAACGACTAACGCTTCTTACATCCAGCTCCTTTCAGGCTGGATGTAAGAAACAACGGTGTGCACCAAGTTACCTGAACAACTAGGCGACTTTTCAGAACCTCTTAAGGTTTGTAGCAGTGTTGCTGCACTTCCTCATCAAATGAAAGTCTGGTACTTTTTACACACTGTCAGATTTTCTATGCTACCACCATTAATCTTAAGTATCTCAGGACTAGGTCTCTTGGGTCTCTTCCACTCTCGTTGAGAGCTGCATGAGAGCAAGAACCATGTGTGTGTATCTAAATTAGAAGGCTCAGAAATTGAATAGATCATGGAAGAAAGCGTAGTCTTCTGCACTGCTCTGGTTGTCCAGGAACCAGACAGACCGTGTTTGGCAGATGTGAGCCTAATTTTGTTTAGCTGTTACCTTGGTTTAACTTTTGCAGGCTCATGCACCTGATGTAAGAGAAACATTCTCAGCTTTGCTTTTGCAACTCTAGATGACTTCCAGCTCGGCATTGAAGAGCGTGTAGATACACCTTCCTGTCTTTGGCCTCAGCTATTTGTCTGCATTGCCTCTAGAGATGCAGAGCAAAGAAACCCACAAAGAGACAGACTCATCTTGGAGAGGACTTTTTATTCACTGTAACCTTGTCTTTTAAGGTCTACACATCCTATTTTCAAGGATTTTTAGACTGCCCCACAATTCTGAGAGTCTTCCTCAAATTTATATGAGGAAGCATACCTTCCAATTTTTTGCTGTTACCCTCAGACTCTCCTTTTGGCAGACCCTCAGTAATTACAGCTTTGTCAATCCACCTTCAAGCACACACAAGCCTTTTCCCTTTCTGTGGTTCCAAGCTTGTCCAAAACTTCATTCAGGCAACAGTGTCCATCTCAAAATTAGTGAGTGAGGTGGGTTTGAACTTGCCTGGGTCCCAGGCAGCATAGAAAGGCCATACTAGAAGCTGAAAATCATTATCAATGAGGAGAGAGTCTATTAAAAAACTGACTCCAGCAGCTGTGCACCTAGTCTAAATTCAGGTCTCATTCTTGTTAAATCACAATGACTTGGGCTTCAAAAAAACCACCTGTCTTGCTCATTGAATAATCCTTGGAAGCGTAAGTAAGAGAACTTTCACTGTGTTCCTAACTTGGCTGAACTATTCTCTCTTTCAGACTTGCAGCCTCCACTAATCTTTTAAATTTTTCCTTTGAGCCTAAATGTGACCATAAACTTAGATCACAGCTAAACTAAATTTGTTGATGAATACATAATTGGAAGATCCAAAAAACCCCCAAGACACAGTCCTCTGCTATCTGTGAAGAGGCCATTAAGGAGCCAGGCTTTTCACAGCAGTACACGATGAGAGGATGAGACGCAAAGGTGATAAAGTGAAACACCAGAAGCTCAGGCGTGAGATAAGAAGCAGCCTTTTGCCCATGAGGTTAGCCTGCCGGTGGGGCCAGGATGCAGAGAGGTGGTGCTGCCTGCAGCCTGGTGAAGTTTTCAAGCCCTGGCTGAGTAACTCCTTGAGGAGAACACCAACCTGCATTCTGCTGGGACTTCCCCTGCAGAAGTGCTGCTGGGAATGGCTGCAGAAAGGATACAAACCAAGGAGTCACTTACAAGACAGCAATCAACATAAACACTTAGATGTGTATTTTCCCGATGTGGTACTGAGGGAGGCAAACAGAAATATCTTAGTTCATTATATACAAACATGTATTCATTTTATGCTGTTGTTCACTATATACTAATGGATAACAAGCATATATATAAATATATAGACACTATAATTAGTTTATTACATAGTAATGCAAAAGAATAGGAAACAGGAATGGCTGGATGTCTTAAATAATATTCAAAATCATGCCTTACTTGACATGATAGAGATCTGGTTGGCTAGTTCATACAGACAAGTATGGTCTGTTCAGGAAAGACAGCTAAGACTAAAAGGCTGTTTCAAGGATGTGTATGCTTATTCTTTAGTCCAGAAGGGCTATCAGAGGCTAGAGTGATGAAACAATTCTCAGTAAAAGCAATATTTCTGTCATGGGATTATGGTAGGCTGTAAATTAAGAAGATAATGGAGATCTCTGGTGACCAAAGGACTTATCAAAAGCATAAAAACTACATACTAGTGGGAAATCTGAATTATAATTTTGATGAGAAAGGAATATAGAAGGACACAGACTACCCAGAAAATTCTGGAAAGGTATTGAAGCAGTCTGCAGAGAATGAAGAAAACAACTGGAGATGAATGTGCTATTTAATTACTACTACTACAAAAGATCTGGCTGAGAATGTAGACACCGTGGGCATAAGAAAGAATGACCATGATATAGTCATAATTTTGAGAAAATAAAGGAGCATTAAAGCAAATCATGACACAGAGAAGAGAAAAAAAAATATCCATGCTCCATTGTTTGCTGAAATTACCAAGTGCAAGCGACCAGCATGACTGCACCAGTGCTCTAGGGCTGAGAAATGAGATGAGGCTAATGTCACAGATGAGTGGAATGCACCTCACTCAAAACAGAGAAGCAGCAATATGTTTTTCTGCAGTAAAATAATAATTTGACAGAGTTCAAGAAATTCAACAGAATTTAACAAAGTTGAGCAGCAGTTTGACAAGGTTCAGTAAGTTTGATGGCAAAGTTCACCTTATTAATCACTACATAGAAGAAACATACAAAGGAAAATTGTGTTAGAATTGAGTTAGAATGATTCACACAGAGACAGGAGATGCAAAGGGTAGGGAAGACCCTCTTGTTGAGTTGGAGTGGACCCCCTTGCTTTCTAAATACCTTATGGAGTCTAGGTGCAGCTAGGTCCAATCTTAGTCTCAAACTCGGTCAACTCTTTGTGTCCAATAGAAGAGACAGAGTAAGGAGGATCCTTCTGTTGAGTCATGAGGTTCAGATTGGACCCTCTTGCTTTCTAAACTCCTTAGGAAGCCTAGGTGTGCTTAGATCCAGTCTTAGTCTCAGACTTGGACAATGGTTATGTCTAATGGAATTATCTATACAAGGTTTATAATTATATTGAATAGCTACACAGATTAGTAAAGTTTCATTAATTCAGCATGCTATCAGTTGCTTATCAAGCATCTGTTGCAGGTAAGGGATCGCTTTGCCTCGGGTAAGGGAGGATCTCTCCGTCTCAGGGAAGGAATCTCAAAGCTTGAGAGGCATCCCTGCTCAAGGGAAGAGTCACCTGGCATGTGGTCCAGCTGCAATTCAAGGAGACCTCCAACTGGGCCCCATCCTGATGGTAATATTTATAGGATGAAGTAGCTGGCTGCTAGTCAATAGCATAGGCAAGATAGATGGCTTCATTTTGGCTCTGGTATCTTGTTTTGTACATTACTTAGCTTTCATTTTTTTCAAAATAGTTTTCTGAGGCACCTTCACTCCTTTGTACATGAGCCAGGAGCTTTCCAGCTCACCAGTTCACCACAGGGTGTGGAGCCCATTGCTCCTTTGTCAGCCTGAACCAAAGCACAGCCACGGTTCAAGAGTATCCGTCACAGCTGGGGAAAGAAGGATTCAGAGCAGGCTTGTTAAGCTGGGTGTTTGCATCCCTCAGCCTGAGACCACAGAATCATTGATAGTTACCTGTAGGAATTCAAAGAGAATAAGAGAGCTTTCAGGTGGTGGAAAAAAAATACATCAACTTTGTTTAAAAAGTGGACAGAGAATTACAGATCAGTCTGACTGTAATTCAGGGGGCAAGAGGAAGTGTAGCAAACAGTCGTACAATATGCAGGTACTTAGATGACACAGAACAACCATCATGGATTTTTTTTTTTTTAAATTATTTTGTGGCTAAGAAAGATGTTGTACATCTTGGCATCAAAATTGACAATCCTTGCAAATAATCCATAGTAACACAAACTGAACTAAACTATTAATAAGAGGAGTACTGCTAGACCCTTTTAGTGTGACGTACCAGCCATTTAGCAAGGTGTGCTGGCAAGGCGGAGAGACAGACCAAACTGAGTTCAGAGCATCCTCTCTTTGATCTAGTACTATTTGATGTTTCCATTAATTGCTGGCATGAAAGAAGAGAGACAACAACGATGCAGAAAGAACTAGAGAAAAGATGCAGAGGATTTGCAGATGGCATTGAGGAGAAGGGGGCTGGAATTACATTGGAAGAGTTCAGACAGATCTTAAAAAATTAGGGAAATTATTTCCTACATTTAGGAATAATCAAAAGCATTGAATACAAGTGATGCATAGCTATAGAGAAGAATCTGGGGTTGTAGACAATCACAGAATGCAATAACAATATCGTATTGCAAAAACAGGCAAACTGCATGCCTGGATATATAAATGGGAATTTTAACTGTAAGATACATGAAATACTACTTCTCCTGGGAACAAATAAGGCCTGCAGTACCATGTCCAGTTTCGAACACCACAATTCAGAAAGGAGAAAGTCTGTAAAAGAGTAACAAGAATTATCAAAGATACAGAAAACATGGCTTATAAAGAAAGAATGTACTAATGGCAACTGTTTCATACATAGCCAAAGACCGAGGCAAGAACTTGCAGAAGTCTGGCTACGTAAAGGTAGCAGTAAAGATGAAAGAAACTTTACACAACCAATGTAGGACAAAGAGCAATGTGTTTCGGCTGTAGAAATATATTTCAGAATCAGAAAAGACTTTTTAAGAGCAAGGAAAAGCCATCACTGGAATAGACTTCCCATAGAGGTTAGGGGGTCCTCACTGCATATTGGGTAAGAACAACTTAAATATGGCAGGAAAGGTAGAACTGCAAAGATATAAAAAAGTCCTAGTCTGTTTTACAGGATCTCATAGTTACTACTTCTTTATAAACGGCAGAAATGGGGTACTTATTAAGTGTCATGTGGTATGAGAAAAGGATTTGATTGTGATCACCTGATTCAATCTTCCTGTCCATTAGTCTAAACTACACATTTATACTGAAAAGATACTTATGCCATTTCCTTTAAATCCACTTGACAGTCCTCACATCTAAAGAGTTTGGTATTCTCTGACCTTGAGAACTGTCCTGTGACTTCTGAAAGATTTGCCAAACTTTTCTCTCCTCTCCCCTGTTCAGGAATTCAGTTTGCATTGGGATTCCAACATGTTCAGTCCTTAATGGAGAAGTTCTTTAAGCATCTGGAAACTATTTTCTTTTCATTTACTATCAAAACATCCTTTTAAATAGCAGTCTTTGGTTAAGTGAATAGAGGGATTCATGCCCTTATTTCAGATGCTCTTTTGTTGAACACTGAGGCCAAGCTTAGTTTTAACCTTATGTTTTATTCAAGGTTCATTCACAGGTAAGAGGTAAAACTTGCATGTGCTTGTTTGTAAGCTCCACGCTTGCATAGAGAAGCTGCTGTACATAGACTAGCTTTTAAATTTGATTTACCATTTTAATTGATAGATCAGTATTTCTGAGCAGAAGCTGCTTCTAATAGTGACCTGACTGAGAGTTTTTAATGACATTGTTAGAAAAGCCCGTTGATCTGATTAGAGCTCCATCAGCTGTAGTTGAGGCAGCACATCTAGCACCCACATTTAATAGCTGTTCTTTTAAACTCTTCTTGATGTAGTAGTTCAGCCTTTGTTGTTTTGTCATTCACGTTAGATGTACTCAATAATACACGAGATGATTGACAACTGGAGTTCTTCTTGGGGGGGAAATTGCTACAATTTTAAATTAATTGCAATGTAGTTGAACTATATACTCAGTTATATTTAACTGATTTAAATATCAGATGTGTTAATATTTAAGATGGTTAGAGTTTTCTTCCTAAACTGAAAATCATTAAAATTGGGTTTTAGTTAAATCTTAATTTTAAAGCCATCTCAGCTTCATAGACATTCCTATTTCTTAAGCACCTATGCACTCCTGTGGCTTTTGTTGATGCCCCAAAGCCTTTTCTTAGTGAGTGACTTGGTGGCCGTTTCAGATGGCAAAGCCCAATTCAATGACAGGAAAGTGTTTGGTTTCCAACAGGGCACCTGATGGGTCTGCCTTCCTAGGCCCTCAGTCTGGTGGATGAGGTTGGTAACAGAACAGAGACTGAAACAGCAGTATGCTTCTGTTCTGCTGGGGGGTAGGTGACATCAAACCACTTGACATTGCTAAGTTTAATGTATTAAGTGAACCAAGCATGGACAGGGTTTTCACTTGCTCATCTCACCCGTATACAACCACCTGAGACCAGCCCCAGCTGTCACCCCTACTCACCAGCAGGTCTGATTCCAGGGAACCACCTCACTCCTTCCCACCTGCCTCACTCTAGGGCTTTTAAGCAGCAGCTGGGGTCCAACGTGGAGCAGCTCCACTCAGCCACATCCTGCCTCTGTGCAGTGCTGGACTTCCATCTTCCCTTCCATACGCCTCGGTGCTGGATTGCTGCATAGTGACCTCACGTCCTGCTCCCCTCCCATCCTAAAGAAAGGCTTCACCTTTGCTGGCACAGTCACAATCCTGGCTGGCCTGCTCCGAATCTCTGTACACTTACCAACCAAGCACACTACTGGGAGACAGCGATTGACGAGTGCTGGAGCCACCAGTCCCCAAGGGCCCAACAGTCATCACACAAGAGGCTAAACCTCCTCTTGGGCAGCCTCCTTCTTTGTATACTGGACTTCCCCAAATTCTACCTTTCAGTCTGACTTTGTTTGGCTTAAATATTGCTATCTAGGCTGCTGCTTGCCTTCAAATTCCTATTTTCTAGAGTTCATACTATGTAGTATTACCATGCTTCACTCTAGTGAAGCACACAGGTGGAATATCTTTCTGCGAGCAGCTACCTCCTGTACAAACACAGGCATTAACACAAACAGAAATCACACTTGCCCCGAAGCAGCAAGCTTTTCATGTGCTACACAGTCCCTTGGTACATTTCAGATGAGAAATTCTAGAAAAGATATAGCAAGTCAATGTGTGCATGCACTTACCTTCTCAAACAAAAACCTTTATCTCATTTAACTCCAGAATAGGACATACTACAAGACACAGTTTCAAACCTGTCAGGGTGCTCACCTTTTTTTTTTCATAGAGTCTCAGAATAAACTTAACAAGTGGAATAAAGCTGCACTGGCTGAAGAACTCCACTGAATTATCTTCCTCTACAGAAACAGTGTGATTCTGAGAAGTAGGTTGCTTAATTAAAAAACAAACAAACAAACAAACCGACATGACTCAAGTAAGATTTAGGCAGGATGCAAACACCAAAATTTCCTCCTAAAATAATAGCTCTGTTGCCCTCCAGACTTTCAGTAGTGATCTTAAATTTTGTTGCACAGACCACTACTTGACTCTGTTTTAGTAAGCTCAGGTGGATGTGAGCTTCTTTTTTAATAAGTTCACTAAAAGCTTCACACCTTTGCAACATGAAACATGAAACCTATTTCTAGAAAATGTAAGTGATGCAGGCTTTTTTGTGTATGAGTTTCTTTGGCTTTTTTGACTGATAATCTTCGATGAGCTCAAGTTTTATGGCACAGCTTCATATGGAAAAATGAATACACAGAAAAACAGATACACAGCAAATTAGCTATGGCAGTCTTTCAGAAATTTAAGGTAGCAGCTCCCTTTCTGTTATTCAGTTTTTCTCATTCCCTGAAAAAAAAAAACCAAAAGCAACCCAAAAACAACACCAATCCCAACACGAAACATTTCACCAGAATTTGCTGTGCACTTGCTGTGCTGCAGCATTAAATTACCTGAAAGTTCTTGAGTCATTTCCACTTCTTGATGTTTCTGCATTGCTCAAAACAATAAATCACATGAAACTTGAAGCATTTTAAGCTCTACCTTGTTCTGCTTTTAATAGTATTACTTAGCTATAATATTTGTTTCTGTGCTTGCTCTTAGTGATTTGCATTATGAGAATATGTATTAATTTGTCTGCATTTCTAGGGCAGATTCAACTGTGTCAGTAATCGACAACAGACAAATTAACATTATTAGTTTTTATTAGTTTTTTTTTTAAATGCCTTCCTGAATCCTTCCTGAAATTATGACATAAAAATTTGGAGTAATCTTTGCAAATACTGGACACTCTTATTTCTTTCCTTATTACTATCCACAAAGAATGTGTCACTTAGTCTGACTGCAGTTTGACACGTTTCTAAACCTAAATTTCAGAATTCATTAAAACCACTATGAATATTTATCACAGAGTACAAGCAGAACACCATCGCATAACATGAAAATGAATTGAAGGCTATATTGTCCCATACTTTATGACAAGGGGACAACACACTTCATGACATTATTGCATCTCTTACAATATTTTCTTCTTCAAACTTTTTAATTTTCCCAGAAATTTGTTCTCTAGAACAATTAAAGATTCCTTATTATGTCAGACGTTGGGAGAAATAGAAGGAACACTACCTATAGTAACATTTAAACTTCATTGGGATGGTATTTTGTCATATAAAAGAAAACAAAAATTTCAGGAAATTTGCTCTGAGAATAAGATGCCTTTTATGTGTGGGAAGGGGTAATTAAATTATCTTAATTTTTATTTCCACTATAGTAGAGTAGTTTAAGTAAACATTTACGTGCTTATATTTATATGCATATTTTCCATTTTGCCATGTACTTCTCAAAATTTAACAGCAGCATTCAACTCTGTTCAAATAAGTGGTGGTAACTTTCATGTAAGGTTACCAGAAAGTCATATGAAAAGATGGCAAACCAGCACAGATCAAGAAGGGATTTTGTAAGAGTTTCCGTTAGAAATTCTAAAGAACTGTGGTCAGAACAGGCAATCTGTTAGCAGTCCTTGTCTTACAGACTTGCTTCTCTCTAAATGCTAGGAGTAAAGAGAAGTGCTTCTTCATTCCAAAATGATTAGCTTAATGAAAACTTTAAAAAATACAATAAACTCCCCCACCTTTGTTGTCCAAGAGCATGCAATACACTACATTTACTTTGGTACATGTACGACCCTTTCAAGTGACGAACACTACACATGGCTATCCTGGGAAGGTGACAAGGTTGTTAGTTCTACCCCTTTAAACAGATCAGCTCTTTTCAGTAGCAATTTAAACACCAGTAACTAATTTTAGGTATTATATAAAAGAAAATCTTGGCAGGCATGTGCCATTCATTGTATTTGGTTTTTTTATTTTCACTATCCGAACTCAAAAGAAATGCACAGTTACGTTTCACATATCAATACATAGTTTCCTAAAAATATCCCCTTCATGTTCTCTTCAATAAACCATATGTTTAAATGTTTACAGTCCAACCAAAAGTAGCAGATGTCATCTTTTTTTTTCCTCCTCCCTAAAGAGACTTTTTCTACTTTAATATAAAGTATTGTAAACCTCTTACTCAAAAAGCAAAATGCAGAAAAAACTTCTTAGCCAAACACCTTTTCAAAATTGCTGTCTGGCATGGCACAACCTTAAGCAGTTTCTTTTGGTATAGTAATTCTTGTATTTTTTTAGTCAGGTTAGGTCTCTGTGAGTATTTTAGATTTAAGGCAGACAATACACAGTTTAGAAATATATTACCACATATTTGCCACGGTACGGCATTTTCAGCACACATCAGTTTTTCATAAATCACTGTGTATTTCACATTTTAGAAAGCTTCTTCAGTGTTGAACATCAGCTTTTTCCCGTCAGTCGTCTTCTTGTTCTCTGCTTCCACTTCTGCTCTCAGAACTCTATCCTCCAGGTGTTTATGATCAACACTCCTGAAAAGCTTGCTTTCTTTGGACAAGTTACATTTCTTCACACTTCATACAGTAACATCTTTTCCTGTACATTTTGAGGCAGTTGGTCAACATCTCCGCTAAACGCAACAATTAAAAACTTAATTTCTGGAAAAAAATTAAAAGAATTTTTACAGTTCTATACATCTGTATGTTTAGTAACAATTATCTCAACTATGGAAGCTTTTAATCAATACTAGGACTTGACAAGAATATGGGTTCCTTTTCCTGAAAATTCATTCCTCCTCTGACTTATTACATGACTGTTGCAAGGTTGTGGAATATATTTTCAAACAAATTTTAAAATTTAACATATTTATAGTGTCAGACAACAAACCAATATTATACTAGACAATATTTGTTTGCAGAGATTCTATAAGATATATTGTGCACTTACAGAAAAACTATTTCACTTAAATATAAGTGCAAAGCAGTAGTTAATATTTCGATTCTACATTGCAGCAGAAGTCAGGTATACATAAACCAGCACTTTTGTACAAAAAAACCCCAAACAACAAAAAACCACAGCATTTCGGGTAGCATGATGATTACACTAAAATATGACAAATGCAATACCAACTAAAGAAAGTTTTTAAAACAAAGAGCTGGGTGTGTTAATACAGAGGCTATATAAAAATATGGCATTATACAATGCTACTGTAGATCTGAGAGCTTTCAAAATGCAGTGTTGGTTGGGTTTTTTTTTTAAAAGCTTACTACAATTGGTAGTAGCCAGCTCAGCAAAATCACTGCATTTATATCCTCAACAGCTTTTTGAGAAAACCCTTTAGTCAGCTCTAGGACCTAAACATGGCTACTGCAGATGACCACACATCCTCTGAGAGCCCTAAGCACTACTTGGTCCAATCCACCCAGCTAAGAATACTCATCCCAAATGATCAGACTTGTTACAAAAGACAATACATTCCTGACCAACAGCACAAAATTACACTGCTGTGTAAAGATATGGCTTTCTCTGAAAACTATGAGGCATTATGTAAAAAAAAAATTTAAAAAAATCACAAGACACTTAAAAATTATCCTTGATTCAACGCTATATTTATGCAATCAAATAGACTATGTAATCAGTCATACTGTAGCAGAACAAGAAAGACTTTTTATTCACTTGAAAAAATATCAGACTGGAAGATTTCTTCATTGCATTACACAAACTTCCCTGAGATTTTTACATAAATTATGCTTAATCTACTATATATTGGAAACCAGTTAGCTACTGAGTGTCATACACTGCAAATTTTACATAATTCCTGCATATGTTATCCAGCTAAAATGCTGTTTCAATGCTTTAAAGCTTTATCTTCTTTTGTTACAAAAAACATGTACACACAACTGAGACTACAAACGCAAAGACTTTTTTTTTGCACAAAATGTTAAATCTTCAAAGCAATGTATACAAATGGAGAAAATAGACATTAAGTTGAACAAAGCACTTCAAAGTTCTTTGCAGCTTAAAAACTGATCGTGAAATTAGTTTTTAAAAATATCTACGCAAGTGCTTGGTGGCAAGAAAACCAACAGAAATACTATTAAATGCAATGGGCAGAAAGAGGGCTGATGCTGCCCTCCCTATTTAGCAATCGCCCTCCCTATTTAGCAATCTCCCATATTATAAAAATCATTATTTTATATGAATGATTGTGGGAGAGAAACATCATAGTGGTACAAAACATTGCAATACTGGCACTACGTTACACTAAGGATTTTTTAATTTTTTTATTTTTTAAAGTTGAGGTACTCAAAACTTCTGATAAGATGAATGTAGTTAACAACAAATCTTAAGGAGGCTCCACAGTGAGAGCAACTCCTCTGTTTCACTGACTCACTGACACAAATTTAAAAAATGAACACTTCACTTTAAATACAAATCTGGACATCAGGTCAGTTTGTCAAGTTGTATATCCCCTTAAGTGAACTTATCTCAGCAAAAGTGCAAGAAGAACAAGCATTGTACTTTGCAAACAATAATGCTTAAGTAAAAACAAAAAAGATATTATTTGAACTAAAAATAAGCAAAACACGCAACTTTACTGCTTTGAGATATGAGATTATCCCCAAGTTTTATGCCTAGAGGCAAAACCGAAGAGCTGTCTTGTCCATAAATGTTTGATAGACTTTTTTCAAAAGCCGAATTATACAGCGTAAATCATCTGTTCAGGTAGCTCTGATCTTCTTCCAGTTCTCAGTAACTGGGATCATGTCCTTGCCCTCTGTCGAATGTGGAACAATTGCACTTGTATTTCCTCCTTCCAAATAGTCTTACATTGGGTACTGCCACAGAAAGAAATGGGAGATAACTTGGGCCATTTCATTACAAAATAAACTTGACGTGGTTGCGACTGGCCATATCAGATACCGCGGCCATAAGCTTTCTTTTTTTGTGTACTAGAAGGAAGGTATAAGGTCATCATCGAAGTGAGGAACTGTGAAATGGAGGGCATCTTCTGTATCTTTAATTCTGCTTTTAAAAGTTCTCAATTTACAGAAGCACTTATGACTGCATGAAAATTAGAAAGATGGAAAGAACAAAAGAGCAGCATTTAAAAGCAGTATGTTTAGCTTTTTCATATTCAGAAACAAACTGAAGACACTGCCTTGTATAAAATGGCTTCATTTCTACTTGTTATCACTGCATCTTCAGTTATATAAAGGGAACTGAATACTTACTCAACAACGGAAAAGAAGAGTAAGAAAAACTAGGTAACGTGTTTGCTTTTTCATTTTAGATTAAAAATTTTACAAGGATGAGTAGGTTTTCTGGCTCTCCAAATTAATAACAATTTGCTCCTTTTCCCTCAAAATACTTACAGTACATCACACAGCCTATTATATCTCTTTGCATACATTGCTGGCTGATAACTCATTCAGACAGGCACATTAAAAGTTTCTGGGTTACATAACCACTTCTATTTTGTTATACAGAGAAGCCATTTCTGCATTAACAATGAAAAAATTATAAACTGTATTAACAAAACACAAGCCCTTGTGCAACACACAAAACAGGGTGCCAAGTCACTATATACTCAGTGTGAAAAGACTTCTAGAAGTCTTCTCTGTGCATCTCCATTTCAACAAGGAAACACATTGTCTTTTCGTCTCTTAATCTCACCACATTTTAAGTCACCTATTTTTTGCATTGCCAAGTAAGGCAAATTACTGGTGTTGTAGACTGACCACCTATTAGATTATTTTATTTAGAAAAATAATTTCTTTCCCTATTGAGAATTTCGACATGTTCTCAAAGTAACAAATATATCCTGATAAAGAAAACCAGCAGGATTCCTCAGTATGCAGAGTGAGATAGGATATTTGCCACACAGATTTTACTTCCAGCAAGGATAAGATGCACATGTGTACATATGTTAATTATACACAGCAGACCAAGTACATTTTGTGCTGCGTTCCAACACATCCTCTGAAAGAGGGACAGTTTTCTCATCCACCCATGTTGTCCCTTATATGATCCACTCGCTGAGCAAGATCCCTAAAGGTAGGGCGCTGGGTAACATTATTGTTCCAGCATTCTTTCATGATAGCGTAAATCTGAGGGAGAAAAAAAAAAGAGAATTGGTAGTAGGTAAACAGATCCTACAAACAGTTACTTTGAATTGGTCTAAAGAACATGCAACATTAACTTAATGCTTCCAAGCAACAGTGGCAGAAGAGTGTGCCTAAAGTCTTGCTATACCAGTTTACCTGCTTGATCCCAACGACAGTAAGAAGTGAGGATAGCTAGTTCTTTATTATAAAAGGAGATTTTTTTAAAAAAGTTAGTATGGAAATGGAGTCAGCTTGTTTTTGAAACTTCAAGAGACTTAACATTGGTTTGCTAAGTTTTTATCGTCTTGCTTGCTCTTATTTTTTGGAAAGCTCAAAAATGTTTAAAATCACAGACTCTTTAAAAGTCTGACAAAAAAATCAGATTTATAGGCAGCAACTCTAAATTAAGCTTCCCCTGCAATGTTAACATACACTTCTCCACATTTGTATATTAAATTTTTTATTATTTTTCATATATACTCAGAAATAAACCAGCAAAGTTACTGTGCAAACTGAACTCACTTGTAGTATAAGTAGATGTAAACAATTTTTTGAACAGATTTCTATTACAATAGGCAATTGACAACAGTTTTTTCTTTTCCTAAACACACACCCAGCACCTGGTCGCAAAACAACTTGCCCAGCTCTTCAACTGCGCTCTTCTCACTAATTTAACCCAGATCATTATTATCAACTTCTCATACTTCCAGCAATTTTTAACATGTTGCTTAAGGACAACCTGCACAGCTCCCAGGAAAAAAAAAAGTAGTATCAGTTCCTTATTTTTCAGCAAATCTGAAACTCTTGCATTGACCAAGCTGCTTTAGATCCAAGTCTCAAGCAGCCTGTAAGCTACAGACATCTGGAAGATATAATATCTGTGATGACTGGCCTTTCAGGATCAAAATAGGAAAAGCAGTTTCTGACAAAAGAGAGACATTTCCATCTTGCTTTGGTATCTGAAGAAATGTCAGACATTGAAACCTTTGCATTAGTTTAGATACCGTTTCATTAAAAAAAAAGATTATGTACTATCTTATACATTTGACATTTAGGTTATCTACAAAAAGCCAAACCTTTGCAATTCAACAATTGTACTGATACATATAATGCAAGAAAGGTTACTTCAGAGACTTCTCTTTTGATTCTCTATAGATTATTTCTTCCCCCACAGCTTCCCTGCTTCACCTGTACCATTCTTTCTCTTCTCTGCTAGACTACTTGACACCTTACAGCAGACTTCTAGTACCTAAACGGTGCTTATAAGAAAAGATGTGGAGAAGTTCTTTACCAGGCCCTCTTGTGACAGGATGAGGAGTAATGGTTTTAAAACAGGAGGAGGTAGATGCATACTTGATAGAAGGAAGAAATTTTTTCCAGTGAGGGAAAAAAGGAGTGAAGACCAATAGAAGGAAAATAATAAAGATAAGGAGTTCTTTAAAACTTGGAATTAAATGTGAAAAACCTCACATAGGTATTAAGATGCTAAATGTTACAGATTCCAAAAGAATTCACAGTTCATAGCTTTGAACAAGAATCTCTATATGGGACTTCTACGGTACAAGTTCTATATACTCATCTCATTGCCTTAATAAATCTGTATTTTTGAAATAGAAGCCTGAGTGCCCCAGTCAGCAGTCAGTCACAATAGTCCTACTTCATAGAAAGACTACATTATAGGCTCCTGAGGGAATCAGTCTAAAGAATCAGAAAAGAAACGTGATTATACTCATCATGCAGCTGTTAAAATAACAGCACAGCCATTCTGCTTATATAAATACTTCAGTAATCCAAGCAGAATGAAACACGAGGCTTGCATTTACCGTGTACTCACCCTGACTGACCACCTTTCACACTATAACAACATATTAATACAATACTTCACCTCATCAGGGCATCCATCTGGTCTTGGCAGTCGTCCATTATTCTTCAAAAGCTCTATCAAATGAAATACAATCATCTGCCCTTGTTTATCATTGCCAATCATGCGCATGAATTCCTGAAACAGAAAGACGACTGCCATAAATAATTTTTAAAGGAAAAATAGATGCCTCAATGTAATTACCAAGGGAAAATTCCTTGTAAGAAGAGATTTTAAGAATAAATAGAATAGTATATAAAACTGATAAAATTATAAATTACAAGTCCAATATATCAATAATTATAGATTTTTTTTTTGTGCATGTGGATAAAAATAGGATGATACAACTTAAAGCAATAAGAGAAAAATCTTTAAAAACGTGATCATCATCTGAATGATTAACGAGTTTTAAAAGATAAACCTCACAGATAATTCTAACGAGCTCCCTAAAACATTAGAACAAGATCTTGATGCTTTGAGAAATCCTAGTCAAACAGAAAACGGGTATTATCATACTAATGTATTAAAAAAAAAAAAAATTACAGGACTAATAAGTAACCACAGGCCAGAAACAGTAGCACAATTAAAACCAGTAAATATGGCTTAGGTAAATCTTGCTATCTAAAAATCAACATAAACCAAAAAGCAGATTAAAATCTCACTCAGCTTGCCAGAGATCAAAAGTAAATAAAGCAGCACTATTAACTGAAAATAATTTCTAAGCACAACATAAAGGAAATATTTCTCTTCCATCGCTACATAAATTTATTTAATGATCCTTCACATGAAAATGTGAAACAACTGTTGGTAGAATGTGCAAATGGCCAAAGCTGGGGAAACAATGAATAATTACAAAGACTATGACAGTTAACTAGACTGCTTCAGCTAACCGGTAAAATTATTTTTTCTTGATACATACCAACAGGATAACTGAACTGGTGAATGCACATTTAGAGTTGATTTAGTCAAGGTATATTCCACTTGAGCCCAAGACTTACTCTACCACTCTCCATTTCATAGTTCTTCTGAAGTACTCCAGGTGTCTGCAATGTTTACGTTATGCAGGAAGAGCTGTCCCTGCCTTGAGAGTTCTTCCTCAAAAGGCTAGTCACTGTATTGAATACTAAGAGGTCCACTGAGGTCAATGCAGAGATCTTCCAAGTGCATTTTTGGCTATCATCATTGTTCAGCTCTCAAAACTACATTTGCCAGGACTGCGACACTGGCCAAGGGTGAGGACAGCTCCAGTAAATAAAAAAGGCTCAACACTCCTCTGTTATGCCTGCAGAGGACTACTAGGTATAAGTAAGATCGTTAATCTCTTTTCCAATTGGACACCTGTTATGTAGCGTACAAGTAGTATTCTTCTCCATCCACTTGTAAATTTATCTTTAAAGGTGCCTGTTAACGGTTTCCAAAAAGCCACTCCCTCTCTTTCTTGAACTTCAATAACTAACTGGGGTTCTGGTAACACAACAAAATACATATTTGTCGGCTCAGCCTTAGATTTGGAATAGCATTAAAAATACATGTCATGTTGCAATGAGACAGTTGCATCTGGGACTAACTCTGCATGAAGGATAAGAAAGAACAATCTATAATGAGAGACTTTAAAATCTTTTTGAAACATTTAAGAGTTACAGGATGGATAAGATCTGAACAGACTATCAGGTAATTTTCAGATGTCCCTTCCTTCTTATGGCTTGATACTAATACTTTGTTGCTGCTTCTGACTGGATGCTGCCTCATAAACAGTAAGGTGTCTCCAGAAAAGGATCAGCAAACATCAACCTATTTAGGTAGAGAAACACTCTATATATTTTCAAAAATTTAAGCAAAAAAAAAAAAAACAAAACAAACCTCTGAGAACATTAACTATGTACTTACAGCTGGTGGGCTTTTGCTCTTGTCAATATATGTGAAGAGTTCATACAAGACCACACCAAAACTCCACACATCTGAGGCCACAGAAAATTTGCTTTCTGTCAGAGATTCCGGAGCATACCTGCAATATAAGGTAAAAGGAATATTGTTCAGTGTAACATGTGTCTTTTTGGTTTTGAAGATATTTGTTTTAATAAGATTGGTTTGGGTTTTTTTAATGAGTAAGTGTTCTTCATTTGTTCCAAGTTTATTTACTTATCAGTAGTGTGAGTAAACAAGATTTTGATGTGATAAGGCCTGGAAAGAAAGTCAGTTATAGCCAGTAAGCATTCTTCCATCACTTTCAGTGAGCCTTGAGCTGTGTTCCAGGTACTTCGGGACTTAAATTTTACAAATCCCAATAACATCTACAGTTTGCTGATGCCATTTTGTATTATTTATCCTTTAGAAATGATATTTTTACAGTGCCTAAGGCAGAATAAAATACAGACTAAAATCACATGTATGGAATGGCATTTCCTTTTGCTATCAGGACATTAAATGGTTTTTAATCACAGTTATCTGCCAACATATTTTCTAAGGTTTTTCTGTGTCTTTATAGAACAGAACCAAAGGATATGTTTTGCACTGAACACAGTCTACCAGTTTCTATTTCATAATCTTTCAGTCTCCCACAGGCTACAAAGAGTGTTCTTTTCCTTTCCAAGCTAAGTGCAGCTCATTGGAGCACTACTGTATTTTGGAGTAACTTAGACCTTCTCTTGAATCTCAGTGCCCAAATACAGACATCTACCAGAATATTCAACTCAGCACTTTACCCTTGCTAATCACAGTCCATGAGATTTAACTCCACTTGGTCAACCCAGAGTCTATTCAACAGATCTCAGACAGAAGGTAGGAATGACCAGAGTTAAATGAACTGAAATGTCCAAAACTTTGAAAGCATCCTGAGGAATGAGTCTTAACTTTTTTTTTTTTTTTTTTTTTTATTTTTTTATATTTTTTTTTTTTTTAATCTTTTAATATCTTTTCTGTTGCACACTATTTCTTTTAAATATTTTGGTAATTTTGGGGGGGAAGGTATTTTGAAAATACGTTGAAAAGTCCCACATGCTGTTCTCCAAAGTAAACACTGTGCATGTGACTTTCACAATACTGGGTAACTGACTTAGAGTTCGCATGTAAAAAATCCACGATATGCAAAACAACTGGCTGAAACTGCAAAAACATGTCATGATTTCATATACCAAAAGAAGACTTACCAAAATATAGGGCTTTCACCAGGTTCTTTTACTTTGTAGTATTCTTTGTCTTGTGGCAAGACTTTTGTTAATCCAAAATCTCCGATTTTAACTCTGTTCTCATTCTCCACTAGGATGTTTCTTGTTGCTAAATCCCGGTGAACATATCTTTTTGTACCGAGATACTCCATGCCCTAGGCGTAAAGTTCACAAACACAATAGGAAAAGAGTTACTTTTACCATTAAGTAGCTGCACTTTCCCTAAGGGATAAATTAACCTCAAAGTTAAAACCAAATACAGAGTGTTACCAAAACCAATGTGCTTGAACATTAGTCTTCTCAGAGGAGTGACTTTTTCCAAGTGCAAAGACTTCCCTTAACTGAAGGGAGACAGACTATCAGAGCCACAGAAAGAAGTTGTAACAGCTATACAGCTATGTAATCAAAAACTTGGCTCTGATAGAAGGAAAAAAAAATTGGACTAAGCTACACAATCCAGGGCAGATAAGAAGACCGTTCTATTTAAGCATTTCATTTAATATTTTTTCTTCACTTTGTACATCTGCTTCCTGATTGCTTTATGAAACTTTACATTAGGATTCTTCAAATTTGACAACCATTCTCTCATTGTATTCTCATCTGAAAGTGTTGTTTCCTTTCTGTACGGACGATTATTCACCAATACAATTCTGCTTATTGCTATATTTCCATGGATTGCTGTAACAAATCATTGGTTCAAGCCATGCTTGCTGCTGCTGATTCCTTCTTACCAATGCATATCATTATTTTTGCTAACAATAAAATGTGGAAGAAGCCAGTGTGTGTGGTGGCATTACTAAAAAAAAGGTCTTGCTTACACAGCAATAAATGGTGGACAGAAGTTGACACTACACAATGGGACGAGACACCCGACTCATACATGAAAGGAAACACAAAGCAAGCCGTCTGTTTCAAAGTTTCATAAGAAAGCATCTCATTCCTTCAACACAGCCGAAAAGCAATGAATTATGTTAAGAGCATCGTTGAACTCAAAGGTTTGGAACATCAAGGCTATACTATTAATGTCAAAAGACTTCTTTATCTCTTTTTACTTTTTGTAAAGTGAGAAATGCCAGAAACCATTTGACTCAGTCTAACTTTCCTCTCAAACCCTGTTACCTACCGACACCGCTGGGTGGCAGCGCTGTTTACGCAGAGCCCTTCCAAAACCTCTCAGAAATGTCCCATTCTTTATGACCCGCTCATCTACTGCTATCCTGAAAAACACCAAATCTGACTTTTTCAGAGTGAGACTCCTGGGTTTCTGATACAACCAGTCTACGTAAATTCTATAACTTATTACTACTACATATTGTACTGAAAATAGTTCTAAAGTTTCTCTGATGATCGTAATTTTTCTGTTAGCCTGGAAAATACCTATTCTAAGACAGATAATTGAAACCATGCAAATTCTAAGTGGAAATCATAATCCTGTGACATGACTCTAACAATGAAATTTAGTTTAATTATGTGATTTCAAATGTTTCTGTCATTAAAGTTGAGCTCTCCAGCAAGGACACTCGAAGCACTTCAAAAATTTATTCTTAGCCTCTTCTCCTATCAGCCAGCATTAAAAAAATGCAGGGCCAAAAGAGCAAAAAAGAACAAGCTAAAAATCAGATGTATGGAGCAGTTAACTTCCTTATTTAACATTCTATTGTCAGGATTCTTTCGAGTTGAATATAGAGTCTTACTGCTTGCCACCAGACAAGCTAGACTAATAGCACAAGCTGCACCAGATGACAGCTGTACTAACTTACATCCACAGAAACATCACCACTAGCAAATGCCATCTCTGAAAATTCTGCTTTTCACAGTATGAGATATACACAAAAAAAAAAAATATCACTTTCAGTTCAGGAACCTTTTTCCAGTACAGCAGCGAGGAGCCAAAACACAGCAAGCAAGCAAATCCACTCATCTTAATTCTCAGGTAGGGTATGCCTTCATTTCTCTCATGTATTTGAGAGAAGAGCAGCAAGGCAGAGTGAGAAAGATTTTCTTATTAAAATACCCAAAACAACAGAGTAACACAAATGCACAGGAGAAAGAAGAGATGCGAGATGCAAGAAAAGCAAAATCAGCTAAACGAAAAGGGGAAAAAGTGATTAGCTAAAAGAAGAAAAAGCATTCTGATTCCATTTTGGTAATACGAGGGACTCACTGTGTTTTTAATCAAGTTGAAGTAAGAAAATGATGCAGATTAGAGTGAAATCTTAAAGAGATCGATATAACCTCTGCTTTGCAGGTTATACAGCAACAACAGTGCAAAGCAAGACACATACACTTTAATTCTTAGACTTTGCTTCCCTTGGAGGTGAAGAAAAGATACTTAAAGAAGTATCTTTGTTTTATAGTTTACTTAGTTTATATTTCATTCAGAAGAATTCAAACCCCTTTTCTCCAAAGTATTAGTATCAAGCCTCACAGTATCAAGCTTCACAGCTTCTCACGAGAGCGAAGAGGGTCGATACCTTACGATCCTTCAGGTCACAGGTTGAGATGGCCACAGAATAAAACACGTAAGCGGCTGCAGCCTTTGTGCATTCAAAAATCCCCTGAAAGATTCACTGCCACCATCCTCCTAGGTGATGCTAAGTGTTATACTCTCCCAGGTCTTCACTTGAAGGAAGGTTGTTTTCAGTGACTTAACCAGCACTGATAACAACAGTTACTTTGTGGCAGAAATAATGACTTCTTATTTTGGAGACACAGATCAGAGGTTATTTTAACCCTCTTTCAGTGGGTGGTCACATATGCAACACTTCCCCTCCCTAAAAAGATTGATACTTGCTACAGAGTTGTGAACACTGTTTTCCAATGTCATTGCACACTGCTTACCCATCAAGAAGTTTTTACTGGAGACTAGCTACCAAGCCTTGCTTCAGTGAAGTACATGAACAGGTGAGATCACCTGCTGAAGGTGTATGCAGCATCCTTCTGCACACGCCACAGGCTCGGTGGCTAAAAGATTTACTGAGTCAGCCCACTTTCAAGTGGGGAACTATCAAGCTCTGTTCAGCAGCTGAAAGTCTGAATACCTGGATCTCAGCTCTGGCAGAGATTCTCCTGCCTGATTCTTGTCAGGCCTTTTCTGCAGATATTGCAGAAGGAAAGTCTGCTCTCAATGTGGCAGCGCACAGTTACAAGATGTAAGAATATCTGTGGGCTACATACCCTGAAGAATACTTACTAAATTTAAGCAACTTACTGTTTCCACATCTTCGATGTGGATATTGGGGAAAGGAATTTTTAAAGTATTTCTGGTACATGCCTTGAAGAAGTGTGTATGGGTGTGTCTTTTTAAAAAAAAGAAATTATTTTTTCTCTTCCCCCACCCCTCCTCCCTTTTTTTTTTTCCTTTCCCAAACTACCAAGCATGCAATGAAATCTAAAGTGTCTGTAGTTTCCTGTATCTAAAGCATAACAACAGAATAAAATTAGGGCAGGCACATGCTCTCTTTTTAGGGAAATGAGATATCACACTAAAGATCAGATGTTTACCCCCCTTTTCAGAATTTTATGAAAGATGTTCAGTGTCAACTACTGAGACTAGGAAATAATTTATTACAGCTTTGGGCACTTCTGGCCTCCAGTTCTTCATACAGAAATAATATCTTTGCTCTTTCTGCTAAATATCCTAATGTTATTTACAGTTTAAAGTAGATCTCTTAAGCACATACATGCTGTTATACTGGTTTTATAGATGAACAGCCAAGTTCTAAAAAATTAATTATAGTATGTCATGAACAGTTTTCCTAGGTGAGTATACTAACTGCTGCAAAATTTTATTTCAACTCTCATTACTGAGAAAAGGGGTTTGAATTCTTCTGAATGAAATATAAACTAAGTAAACTATAAAACAAACAAAAATAAATGGAGTATACTCTGCCTCAGTCATCAGACAGGCCAGTCTCAGTATCTTGCATTAAGACACTCAGAAGTTTATCCAGTTCTTGAGTACGTGAATATGTATTGCTACTTTTTTTAGGGTTATGTGGTGCTAGAAGCCCAACAGTATTACAAAAGATACACCAAAACAACTAATGAAGATTGTTGTTTTGAGACAAATGAGACGAGACTAAAGGGACAAAAGTTTGTTGAAAAATATCAACAAATCAATAATTTGAAATTTCCCACCTTGCATATCTGAGACGCATACAGTAAAAGTTTCTTGTGGTCCAGCCTCTCCTTGTGTTTCTGCAGATAATCTCGTAGACTTCCATATGGTAAATATTCCATAATCAATCTTAGATTCCTACGACCTTTGACAACAATGAAAAATACACTTATTTTTTTCTGTCATTTTCCAATGACAAGTTTTGAAATGTAAATATTTACAGATGTCTACGAATACAAGTAATAGAAAATAGTCTTAATACTGAAATCCTGGTTTATTATATGTACATCAGTATGCAATTCTTCAAATATTAGTTAACTGCATTTGCTCAGGAAATGCCATTTATTTAAACAAAACAATAATGTGGATATGCTTCATATATAGAGCATCACTAATCAAGATCATCTTATCAATATTTTAGCTACTACTGCTAAAGCAAAGCAAAAGTTCCTCATGTGTATATCTGTGTTTATGTGATTCCTTCTCATTGCTGAGATGAAACTCAGAAAGACAACTGACATCAACTAGTCAGTCGCATTTTGAACCTAAGATTTTTCTTTTTGCAGTAAACAAACTTCTGAAACTTTTTCTTGTGTAGTCTTTTACTGTATAGGCTGTACAAGAATTGGTAATATCCATTCTGGGACATTACACTGAGCAAAAAACAAAATGGCTACATTTGCCCCACTTAATCCTAAATTATTTTCCAGGAAGACTTGTATGCTCTAAGATAAAGAAACTGGTTAACTAGTCAAAATAGAAGTTTCTCTAAATCAATCAAATTATGCAATCAATTGACTGAATAACATGTTCACCATGTACTGAGAAGTAATATATGACAGACACTACTTCCTTTGATCTGTGCTCGCTAAGTCCTGGTAAAGTTAGGAAAAGTTAGTGACTTTCATAAACACTTACCTCTCAATTTCTCAGTATGCATAGTTAAGTGTTCACCTGAAGGTGTATTCAATATAGGACATACCTGCGCTGTAGCATACTCCTTTGTATTTAACAATGTTATCATGCTGCAGAGATTTAAGTATTTCAATTTCTCTTTCAAAGTCCCTAAGGTGCTCTTCTGTGCTATGTTGGAGCTTTTTCACAGCCACCACCTCCCCAGTATTATCTTGCAGCGGGTCATATCGGCACATCTCAACACTGCCAAAATTTCCCTACATCATAAATAGAAATATCTGAATTAAAAACAAGTCCATATCATTGTCTCTTTCTTAGGGCTTGTTCGTACTGTCTCAATGGTCACTGTATTAGCGTTCAAGTGACCACAATTAATGATTTAAGTGAAATGCCACAAATCCTCCCTGAGAGAAAGAGTGCAAGATCACAGCTAACAGTTATAGAAGAATAAGAAACATGTTTTATGAAAGGAAGTAAACAGCCCAGGAGGAAATAAGGATGAAGAGAGGGGCTGATGTCCATTCATTTTTCTCTCCCTTCACAAATTTCCACTTGCACTTCCAAATTTTCAGCTAGCATCCTTTTCCTGCACTTGCAAAAATTCCTTCATTTAGGTTCCTCTTGGCTCTTAATTCTCCTGTTCCTTAGTGGTTCTTCCCTATTTTTTTCCATGTTCTACCTTCTTCCTTTCTCTGTTTGTATTTTCTCTAACTTCTTTTCTGCATTCATCACCTACCACCCTGTTCCTCTACTTATGCTATGCGACCAATTAGAGCAAACAATCAACCACCTGCAAATAGAAGTAGTTCTGCTACTTCATTTTCAGGTTTGCTTTCACTAGTACTTGGAGTCAAAGGAATACACAGCTATCATGTCAATAAAAACCATAAAACAGCAAGGAACCGGAATTTTTTTTTTCTGGAAAAAATAGCACTTGGTGAAGATCCACCAGTTGCATTGATCATCTGCGTAGGCACACTCTCACAGACCCAGGCTGCAATGACTTGCAAAACTAGTAACCAAATCATAGAATCATGGAATGGCTCAGGTTGGAAGGGACCTTTAAACATCATCGAGTCCAACGCCTCTGCAAGGAGCAGGGACATCAACTACCCCATGTTGCTCAGAGCCCTGTCCAACTTAGCCATGAATGTTTCCAGGGATGGGGCATAACAGCCTCTCTGGGCAACCTGTGCCAGTATTCTACAACCCTCACTGGAAAAAATTTCTTCCTTCTATGAAGCCTGCATGTACCTCCTTCTATTTTAAAACCATTACTCATCCTGTCACAACAGGGCCTGGTAAAGAACTTCTCCCCATCTTTCTTATAAGCACCGTTTAGGTACTAGAAGTCTGCTGTAAGGTGTCCCCCAGAGCCTCCTCTTCTCCAGGCTGAACAGCCCCAACTCTCTCAGCCTGTCCTCACAGGAGAGGTGCTCCAACCCTCTGATCATCTTCCTGGCCCTCCTCTGGACTTGCTCCAACAGGTCCATGTCCTTCTTATGTTAGAGGCTCCAGAGCTGGACGCAGTACCGCAGGTGGGGTCTCAGGAGAGCGGAGTAGAGGGACAGAATCACTTCCCTCGACCCACTGGCCATACTTCTTTTTGATGCAGCTCAGGATGCAGTTGGCTTTCTGAGCTGCAAGCACACTTTGCCAGTCCATGTTGAGCTTCGTGTCCACCAGCACTCCCAAGTCCTTCTAATCAGGGCTACTTGCAATCAATGCTCCACCCAGCTTGTATTTGTGCTTGGGATTGCCCCAACCAATGTCCATGGCCTTGCACTTGGCCTTGTTGGACTCGTGAGATTTGCACTGACCCATCTCTCCAGCCTGTCAAGGTCCCTCTGGATGGCATCCCTTCCCTCCAGCATGTCGACCATGCCACACAGCTTGCTGTCATTGGTGAACTTGCCAAGGGTGCACTCTGTCCCACTGTCCATGTCACTGACAAAGTTGTTAAACAGGGCTAGGTCCCAATAGCAACCCCTGAGGAACGCCACTGACATTGAGCTGTTGACCGCAACACTTTTGAGTGCGGCCATCCAGCCAATTCCTTATTCATCAAGTGGTCCATCCATCAAATCCATGTCTCCCCAGTTTAGAGGACAAGGGTGTCATGGGGCACAGTGTCAAATGCTTTGCACAAGTCTAGGTAGATGACGTCAATTAGTCGTCCCTTGTCTACTGATGCTGTAACCCCATCATAGAAAGCCACCAAATTTGTTGTGCACAATTTGCCCTTAGTGAAGCTGCGTTGGCTGTCACCAATCATCTCCCTGTTTTCCAGGTGCCTTAGCACGGTTTTCAGGAGGGTATGCTCCATGACCTTGCCAGGCATGAGACTGACTGGCTTGTACTTCCTCAGGTCTTCATTGTCTCCCTTTTTAAAAATAAGGGTTATGCTACCGCTTTTCCAGTCAATGGGAACCTTGCCAGACTGCCATGACTTTTCAAATACAATGGACAGCAGCTTGGCAACTTCACCTATCAGTTCCCTCAGGACCCACAGATGCATCTCATCAGGTCCCATGGACTTGTGCACCTTTAGATTCCTTAGATGGTTCAGAACATGCTCTTCTGCTACAGTGGGCAGTTCTTCATTCTCTCAGTCCTTGCTTTTGCCTTCTGCGAGTTGGATGATGCGGCTAGAGCCCTCACCTGCGAAGACTGAGGCAAAAGAGTTGTTGAATACCTCAGCCTCCTCCATGTCCCAGGTAACTAGGTCTCCTGTATCCTTTCAGAGAGGGCCCACATTCTTCCTGGTCTTCCTGTTATCCCCAACATACCCAAAGAAGATTTTCTTGCTGTTCTTGACATCCCTGGCCAGATTTAATTCTCTCAGGGCTTTAGCTTTCCTTACCTTGTCCCTTTCTGCTTGGACAACCTCTCTGTAATCTTCCCATGCTACCTGTCCTTGCTTTCACCCTCTGTAGGCTTCCTTTTTGCTTTTCAGTTGGTCCAAGAGCTCCTTGTTCATCTATGAAGGCCATCTGGCACTTTTTTCCAACTTGCACTTCACTGGGATGCATTGCTTCTGAGCTTGGAGGAGATGCTCCTTCAATATCAATGTCTTGGGCCCCTCTTCCCTCCAGGGCTGTATCTCATGGTACTTTGCCCAGCAGATCCCTGAAGAGGCCAAAGTCCACTCTCTCGAAGTCCACGGCAGAGAGCTTGCTGCACACCCTCCTCACTGCCCTAAGGATCTCAAACTCCACCATCTCATGGTCACTGCAGCCAAGGCTGCCCCTGAGTTGCACATTCCCCACCAGCCCCTCCTTGTTGGTGAGAACAAGGTTAAGCATAGCACCTCTCCTCATTGGCTTTTCTATGTACTTGCACGAGGAAGTTATCATCCACACATTGCAGGAACCTCCTGGATTGCTTGTGCCCTGCTCTGTTGTCCTTACAACAGACAGTGAGGTCACTGAAGTCCACCATGAGCACCAGGCCTTGTGACCCTGAGGCTGCTCCCGTCTGTCTATAGAGGGCCTTCTTTCCTCGGTCCTGCTGGCCAGATGGCCTGTAGCAGGCCCCCAAAATAACGTCATCTGACCTTGCCTTCCCTTTAATCCTGATCCATAAGCTCTTGGTCAGCTCCTCATCCATCCCCAGGCAGAGATCCATGCACTCCAGCTGATCATTGACATAGAGGGCACCTCCTCACCTCCCCTGCCTGTCCTTTCTAAATAGCCTATATCCCTCCATTCCAACACTCCAGCCATAGAAGCTATCCCACCACGTCTCCGCAATGCCAACAAAGTCATAGCCCTGCACGCATCTCTAACTCTTCCTGTTTGTTCCCCATGCTACCTGCGTTATCACAGAGGCACTTAAGCTGGGCCCCCGATGAAGCTGACTTGTTGGCTGGAGTGGCTGGAATTCCTTTGAGCTGCACTTTAGGTGCTCTCCTACTTACCTGCGATCCTTCCTCAGCTTTTGGGCACCTATTGGTGGCACTGGCATCATACTGACGGTAGTGGGATGGGTTGTGGTTCCCGTCCCCCAGCAAAGTCAGTTTAAGGCCCATTAGTCCAATGCCCAAATGCTGATTTCTACAGTATAAAAAGTTCAAAGCCTACATATAATCTCAAAGACATTATGGAATTTAGGGATGGCATAGTTAAACTTCTCTGAATATGCACACACAAAAAAAACCAAACCCACTAGTTCTACGCCAGACTGCTCTGGAGCATTTTTAAGTCAATAGCAAGTATTTTAAAAACAAAACCAAAAACAAACAAACAAACAAAACCACAGAAGACAAGAAAAGCAAAGAAAGATTATGTCAGATGCAGCTCTGTGTTACTGAAAAAGACTTTAGCTTTCCAGTGTGACTGGATTCATTGTAGAGGTCAGCTATCATTCTTCTGTCTAATGGTATTGTGAAACTGAAAAAAGATCTGAAAGGAACTGCATGTTGTGGTCAGATATGACTGAAATTATTCATTTATGTAACAGAAGTTTCAATGTAAATAATGTGCATGTGGTCATTAGGAGATAACTGAAAAAGATACCTCTTTCCTAGGCAATCAGAGAATTTTGAAACACCCTACCTTGCCAAGTTGCTGTAAAAACTTAAGATGTCTTTCTTCAAATTGTGTTGGGTCTCTGTCTTCAAAGGCACCAGAAAATCCAAGTGCTCCAATTCTCATGTTTGGTAACATATCACTTTCCGTCAATAGCTCGTAATCTGTAGTGTAAGAGGAACAAGGGAAGAGAGAAAGAGAACAGGAGGCATAGAGAAGCAAACAGGAGAATGCGTAAACTCATTACAATCATGGCATAGAATCATAGAATGGTTAGGGTTGGAAGGGACCTTCAAAGGTCATCTAGTCCAACCCCCCAGCATGTTCTACCTTTGCTTGGTATACGCCAAGCTCAGCAGAATATTAACTATGATCTTGAGATCTATATTGTAATTTGCAGTCAAAAACAATGATGTATTACAAAAAAGCCAAATTACTTGTCTTGACTCATAGCAAGTCTTGCTTTAATTTCCCTATCTTATTTTTTGGAGGCCTATTGCACTTCAAATTTAGCAACTATTGTGCCGCATCTCCACTACTGCAGAAGGCAGAAATGTAAACTCCACAAGTGCTTGTGATAATGTGTCTTCCACTTGGAATAAAGAAATATACCTATTTATTTTATTGAGAGAAAACAGAAAGACAGTCAAAAACATAACATACTTGGTTAAGAGACTAGAATGTTTGGGACAGACATTGATGAAATCAGAAAACTGCTTTGAAAGACAATGCTAACTTTTAATGTGTTCTCTTTTAGAACAAACTAAAAGCAGTCCTTACGAACTCATATTTCAGGGGGCTGCTTTGGAGAGTGGTTGTGCGTCAACATACCAAAAAGGAAGGCATCACATGAAAATGAATCAATGGGAATCAAGGTTCTTTTTGTCTAGTGCATTCTTCTTGCATCACAGACTCACCTGGAGTGAACAAACTATTCAAGTCACGTATAATTGCCCTAAATGAAGGCCTGAAATCTGGCTCATAATCCATACAGTTGTTTATAAGGTTTGCTAGTTCTGTCCAGTTGGGGGCAGGAAGCTGGTGTCTGTCTTCATAAAACTGTAGTTTCTGGAATTAAATAGATAAAAGTCATTTTAACACACAACCATGAAGAGTTGCAGAAACCTTAACATTCTCACCAGAACAGCCAAAAAATACAGCTCTTAACCTAGAATTGTTATCTCACAGAATGTATATCTGACTAATTTACATCAAAAGCCAAGACCGACAATGTAGCAAGACTGGCATAATTTAGAGTAATCAGTTCAGAAACTCCCAGTCAATTACTGGTGGAAGACAATACATAGAGAAAGGTAATGAGAAAGATGGTGTCACTCCGTCAACTAGATGGGTTCAGCAGAAAATTCTACCCACCTGTGAGCTGTTCAAGTTCCTCCAGCTATAAAAAGCTTTTGAATATTATGAAAGAATGTGGATTAGTACAGGAGAGAGGGACAACTTCTGAAATACCTAGTTGTCTATAAGCTATGTCTAGGTAGACCTTGAAGCTGATGGTAAAAGCTGATTATAACACCTGATAAATCAGACTGTTACCTTTGTTAGGAATACTTTTTGTTTAAAGTGATACACTGTTGCAACAAAGCAACAGAAAGATGACTAAGATAATACTGGCAATGCTATACTTCGTATAGCATAAAAATCAAAACAAACACCATAAAAGCAAATCTCAAATCATCATTTCTGATCATTATTTACCAGTAAAAGTGTCCCTTTCCTACAGTGGCCATCAACCACACCACTTTACATGCTGATATAGTTACAATAGCAGATGTTTTAAATTAGAGGTGTCCAAAGAACTGTTGTAAGTGCAGACCCAGTAATACTTACTCTTGAAGAATCCAGAGCACCCAGAGGTTTGTCTCCTCCACTGCAGATTTCCCATAAAGTAGTACCAAAACTCCATTTATCTGTGGCCAGGCTCAATTGTTTGGGATTCTCAATACATTCAGGGGGAACCCATGGTATTCGCTCAAGAAGAACTGTGCAATCACGCAAGGGAAAAATCATGTTAAGATGAATAATAAGATCAGAAAATTCTGTAATATATTTGATTTAGTACAAATGACTTCATCATGCACAGATATTTCACTCTGTAATGTACTTGTAATACTCTTCCCAAGTTTTTGTTCCTGCCTAAAAAAAAGCTACAGAACATACACAGAAATAACATTTATGAATCAGAATGAAGGACTACTAGTTTTATTGTAAAATAAGCCTAATGTTATAAAACTGCCTTAATATAATTTGCACATTACTTTTGTGCTCTAGCTTCTGTATTTTCACCAATGTTACCAAGATTTAGTAGCTACCACAAAGGAACTAGATGGTAAAGAGTAAAAAGTACTTTGCTAGTGATTGGCTTATTACGACACAGCAAAAGGCAGCACAACAAGGGATTTAATACTATTTGATTTTCAGACTTTTGATACTCTCTGTAGTAACAAGTTAAAAGATGGTATTGTACTGATGTAGATTTAGAGCTCCTTAAAATGATATCTCATAAGATTAATGTAAGCTTCTCATTTTAAAAAGGGGAGTTTAAACTGTTTATTGGAAAATAATGACACTGCACTGCTTATAGTGTCTTAGATGCATTCTTTCAGCATGTATAAAATTACCAAGTATAAAGCGTATCCATTTTTCCAAAATTATTTAAAAGACAAGATAAAGAACATTAAGGTTACTTCAATTTCACTAGTGTAACAATCTTGCACACACTTTTCATTTATTTTCATCTAATGAATTTCGCTGTTTATAAAGTACTAGAACAGCCTCAATGGCAGATGATAATCTAGTATTTTTAGCATCATCAAGTGGCTTCAAGTATTCACCAACAAATGCACTGAAGATGATCTTCAACTGCCAGGCAGCATTTTGAAAAGCGTATTTACTTTGAGCTCTGAAAGCTTCTCCAAGCTACAACAATTTAATCTTGATCAATAATAGGATACTAAGTCCAGCAGCTACCTGCAGATGCAACAGAATTACTTAAGGTACATTATCCCATACCAATAGTACTACCAGTGGAAAAAAAAAAAGACTTGAAACTAAGAACAGCAGGAAAAAAAACCCATCACACAATGGAGAACCGTGGGTTTATTTCCTGTAGCAATTTGCTGGTACAGAAGATACACTCAAATCTGCTGACTAGGACTTGACTAGGACTGCAGAGACTATTTCGAAGTGACAGATGGATGAAGGAACTTACGATGACAGGAGTACCTTAGATGGTGGTCAGAAAAAGAAAAAAAAAAAAAACCACCCCAAGCTTATTTTTAAAGTCAGAAGCACTAAACAAACACAAAGACTTACTATCTCTTGGCAAAACGGTAATACTGATGCCAGGATCACTTAGTTTTATAAATGGAAGGTTTCCAGACTTCCTGTCTTCCTCTCTGATGAGCAATATGTTTTTTGCACAGACGTTCCCATGAACAAGGCCTTTATCCTCCTATGAACAGAAATGCATCTTTTACATACTGACAAAAAAAAAAACCTATCTGAAAAAGTATTTAAAAAACAATACTTTACATTGTGAGGGAACCATCAGCAAAGAGAATAATCATCATAGATTAAGCTGATCAATTCTCATACACTTCATCAGTTCATCCTAGTTATTGTTTCTTGCCAATTTTCATTCTTTTTAATTATCTACCTGAAGTTTTGAGTTTTAAACTATTTGATCCATCAGTATGATCCATTTAAACTCTGTTATGGGGAAGATTCATCTGATCACATATCCTGTCTTGAATAATGGCCTTTATGTTGAAGTAAACAAATTGTAATGTTGGGACATAATGCACAAAAAGAGTGTACTATCACGTTTTCCCTTCCCAGTGGTTAACTCCTAACACGTACCAGGAAATAGTTTATGTTCAGCATCCTGAGCTAAGGTGGGAAAAACAGAAAAAATAAAAAAAGAAATTACTGGAAATGTGTTTTTTATTTCACACTAAAACGTAAATAATTTAAAAAGAATGGGGAATTCAATTACAATTTGTGCAAGATACAAAGATTTGTACTTGGCTATCCACTATCTGGTATATGCCCAGCCTACTTTGAAGTACCCTGCAGAATTTCAAGAAGCAGGGTAACAGCTCAGCCATTCCATGTATTAGCCTGAAACACTTCAATTCAGCCATTAAAAAAACTGAAGAATAAAATACTTACCAGAAAATGCATGGCTAATGCCAACTGCTTGGCTACTTCCAGCTTCCACAAGATATTGATAACATTTTTGTTCTTTTTCAAATATGTGTCCAAGGATCCAAATTTTACATATTCTTGTACAAGGATGTCTGATTTAAAATTTTAAAAAGAGTAACAATTAAAACCACCAAAAAATAACAGAATTTCAGGACAGATTAATTACTGCAGCACTACCCATCTCTTTCTTTGATACCCTGCTGGTGAACTAAGTAAAAATTTGAAGCAATATGACATCTGTATTGCCACAAATATTCTACATTCTTCATACTCCTTCAGGCTGTGGAAGTTTGCCTAATTTATTCTCAAATGCAAAATTACTAGATTTAATACTTTTTACAGAGTAGGTTTCCACTTTAACAAATTCAGTGAGCATCCTTGAAAGGCACATCCTTGAATTGCCCACTTGAAAGGCACAATAAATAACATAACTTCTGACGAAGTACAGTAGTGTACAGCAATATCAACGTAGTGAGATGAATAACATTCAAGTCATTCACTTCACAGATGCCTACAACCTCTATTCTTAGTGAAAAATACAATGCTTTGCTGACAGAAGATGCTCTTCTTGAAAACAGACTAATATTTGCACTAAAAAGTGTATATATATGGCATATGCCTTCATGCAGTCATCCAGTGAATAACCCAAGAAACAAGATCTATTTCATAGTGCTGCAGTCTTCATCAGTTTCAACACAATAATTTCAAATTGCATGACTGAACTCTTGTCTTCAGCTGCAAGATGCTTACATTGCAGTGCTTCTCATTTAGATCCTAAATACACTGGAAAAGTACTGGTATTTGGTTATAAAACAATAAACTGATTTTTATAACAAATTCATTTTATAGATAGAAAACAATTTTTTTTTTTTTACAGTTGTGTGAAGTAATTTTCAGCAAATCTGTACATCAAGTGTGTAAACCACAGAAAAAAAATAACAGTCTCTCCTCCTCTTACTAAACTGTAATAAGTCTCTTGCCTTCAGAAATAGAATCATCTATACAGGGCAACTGTGATCTAAAGGAAAACAAGTAACCATATACATCTTTAGATTTTTTTTTTTTTTCAAATTATACACTTGATCTACCTGAAATTTTGAAATTTTATGTATTGTCCCCACGCATGGTGCTATGAATAAATCAGAAAAAAAAAAAAAAAACCACTTCTGGGCATTTTTGCAAAGAAACTGGTGTAGCAAGTTCTTGGCCACATATGGTGCTGCGCTTTTTCTAGCCTCCTAAGAGAAGCAGCTCCTGATACAGAATCCACTCCCTCTTTTGCAAATTCCTTCTCTCTTAATGCAGGCAACCATCTACATAATATGCTTACACAGTTACTATAAAATTCTTCCTTTTGCTACAAATTTCTAATCACCAAAAATAAAAAAGAGTTTTAGTGCAGACTGACAGAAGCCCAAAAACCAAATAAAGAGGAAAAACTGCCAATGTGAGACCCAGCAGCACATCACAACCATCCAAAGTTAAGACTTCATTACAAGATGTTATAAATGTATTTCAGGTGTTCTTAAAAAAAAAAAAAAACTTAATAAATACTCACAAAGCAGTAAGCTAAACTGAAAATACATTCTACTTCTGTAGACAATGCAAAGATTTAACCTTTGTTAGCATTTTGTAGTGGTTTTGTTGAAATAATGGGACCTTATGGTTTCAGAATGAGATCTCTAAACTAAACTTCCCAAAGCTGCATTTGTGCTCACAAAATCAGCACATGGGTGGGAAAGGGTGGTAGTTTCTGTGTTTCTGATCACAGTAATCGAGTGTTTTCTTGGGTAGCCAAGCACTTCCCCTTCTAGCTAACCACAGTTGATACAATGTAAAGGTGCAATTTTTCTGTCATTTCAAAAGCTCATTTCAGTTCAGCAAAACTTTTCAAAAGTGAGATTTTTCAAATAAAACAGACAGGACTGTGTCATTTACAGAGGTTACTATTCACACTGACTGTATTTACACTGTTTTAAAGTTTTCTTTGTTATCACCATGTTAACTACTTCTCAGACACCAAGACTAACACTACCACAACGTGAAGATGTAGCAGCTGTCCAGCAAGTGTCACAGATTGGTTTGTTTTGGTTTTGCCCCCCGCTTTTACCCAGAAATAATGGCAAACTCTAATGATAGCTGTATAAAATTAGCACAAAAAGATAATTTCTACTTACTCTCCTCTCCACATACGCAGACTCCATAATTTAACACCAAATGTTTGTAAGAAAGTTGGCTCATCATGCTCGCTGCCTCAAAGAAGGACTTTGAGAAAGGAGAGAAAGAAATTGAGAGAGAACAAACATAACTGCAACCAAAACCTCAAAACATTACATGATGTCTAATAAATTTATTAAAACTATGTGCATTTTTAAAAACATTTCAGCTTTCATCTCACTACAAAGACCCTGTGTAGTATGTTTTATATTGCTTGCGGTTAGTTTAGGTTTGTTTTTTTTTTTTTAAATAACTGATCCATATTCCAGAGAAGTTAGCAATCTCTTCTTCTGCAGGCAGGTGTATCTCCTCATTTCAAAGAGAATCTTCCATCCATGTCACTTAAGTAAGTAAAGTAAATAGCAGACAAATCAGTGATGCACTATTCAGTTTCCAATTTGTTCTTTCATAATGGACTGGTCGGTTTGCAGGTTACTTCTTCACAGCACATTATTAAGTTGAAAAACAAGAAGTGTTATATCACGCATTTGCTACTGCAAGACCTTACCTAACCTTCTCAGGAAGGCTTCAGATACTTTTAATCATTTTTTTACTCTCCTCAGTGGCATCTCAAACCACACTTGCTTGTGTACTGATTATTCACCCAACAAAACAAAGTCAAAATCAGCACAGGCGACTATTTTTGTATTTCTGTACTCTTAGTCCTTTTAATAACCGATTTTCACTTAACTTTGGGATATATTACCAAGCTTATTAAAATTAAAATATGGGTTATAGTTTCTTTATTGTTTTCATCTGTCCAAAGTGTATACCTACATTACTTATGAATATTAGCTCATCCAAAATGTCTTTTCCTTTTTTTGCTTATATTTTCCTACAGATTTGTCTTCAGTAAGTGAAAAGTTCAGTAAACAATAGATTGGTTCTCTTGGCTTGCTGTAAATACAGCTAGACTAATTAGGAATTTTGGTACAATTACATCATCAAAATAAACAACAGCTAGTCATATAAAGTTACATTAATATATTAAATCTTACTGTATCTTGTTAGTCTCTAAAATTAAATTTTTACATACACAGTCTTGGGTGCAATTACATTATCAGTGTACTAGATTTTGCACCAAAGCACTTCAGGTTTGTTCACAGCTTCACGCAAAAAGTGAAAAGTCTAAGTGAATACGGATGATGCTACATACACAAGTGCTCCTAACACACAAATACTTCTGATTTTTTATGACTTGGCATGAAATATTGAAGATAGTCTACCAAAAGTGATTTATTTTCTTCAAAGTGAGGTTCACATTGACTGGAAAAGGGGAAACATAATCCCCATTTTTCAAGCAGGAAATAAGGAAGCGACCAGGGAACTACAGGCTGGTCAGTCTCATCTCTGTGCCTGGCAAGGTCATGCACCAGATCCTCCTGGAAACCACGCTAAGGCACATGGAAAATAAGGAGGAGATTGGTGACAGCCAACATGGCTTCAGTAAGGGCAAATCGTGACTGACAAATTTGGTGGCCTTCTATGACGGAGTTACAGCATTAGTAGACAAAGGACAACCAACTGACATCATCCACCTGGACCTGTGCAAAGCATTTGATACGATTCCACATGACACCCTTGTCTCTAAAATGGGGAGACTTGGATTTGATGGACGGACCACTTGGTGGGTAAGGAAGTGGTTGGATGGCCGCTCTCAAAAGAGTTGTGGTCAATGGTTCGATGCCCAAGTGGAGACCGGTGACAAGTGGCGTTCCTCAGAGGTCGCTATTGGGACCGGCCTTATTTAACATCTTTGTTGGTTACGTGGACAGTGGGATAGAGTGCACCCTCAGCAAGTTTGTCAATAACACCAAGCTGTGTGGTGTAGCGGACACGCTGGAGGGAAGGGATGCCATCCAAAGGGACCTTGACAGGTTGTGAGGTGGGCCCATGCAAATGTCATGAAGTTCATTCCACAAGGTCAAATGCAAGGTCCTGCATGTGGGTCAGGGAAATCCCAAGCACAAATACAGGCTGGGTGGAGCATTGATTGCAAGTAGTCCTGATTAGAAAGACTTGGGAGTGCTGGTGGACAAGAAGCTCAACATGAACTGGCAAAGTGCGCTTGCAGCCCAGAAAGCCAACTGCATCCTGAGCTGCATCAAAGGAAGTGTGGCCAGCAGATAGAGGGAGGGGATTCTGCAGTAGAGCTGCACTCTTGTGAGACCCCACCTGCAGTACTGCGTCCAGCTCTGGAGCCTCTAACATAAGAAGGACATGGACTAGTTGGAGCAAGTCCAGAGGAGGGCCACAAAGATGAAAGAGGGCTGGAGCACCTCTCCTACGGAGAGAGTTGGGGCTCTTCAACCTGGAGAAGAGAAGGCTCCTTAGAGCAGGCTTCCAGTGTCTAAAGGAGGCTTACAAGAGAGATGGGGAGAAGCTCTTCAGCAGGGCTTGTTGCAATAGGACAAGAGGTAATAATTTTAAACTAAAAGAGAGTAGATTTAGATTAGATACAAGGAATATTTTTTTTACAATGAGAGTGGTGAACACTGGCACAGGTTGCCCAGAGAGGCTGTTATGCCCCATCCCTGGAAACATTCAAGGCCAGGTTGGACGAGGCTCTAAGCAACCTCATCTGGCTGGAGATGTCCCTGTTCCTTGCAGGGGAGCGGGACTAGATGACCTTCATAGATCCCTTCCAACCCAAACTACTCTATGATTCTAGTTTTCCATATATGTTTGTACCTCATCTGTACACAATTAATGTACTGGTAAAGGTAGTTCTGTGGCCACACCACTTCTCCTGTGGTATTTCTGTTGTACAAGAAACTGCTCTCTGGCTCAGTAGGTAGCTCTGAGTAGGTAGGTAGCTCTGAATGCTCTGACTGATGGTGGGGAGAGGAGAAAATACAAGTACATACGTATACGTCCCAAAGCCAGCCTGAAATCCAACCTCCCAGTGTCACAATGCCAAGAATTAGCTTTGTTCAACATACAATCCTCTACCATATAACAAATACTCATTTATTCTAAAAGTAACACTCAACATAGCATGGACAAACATTATATGACAGTCAGCAACTGCACCAACCTCAGAGTAGTTTCTATGCACTTTATCCAGCACTTTTAAAAGAACTTCAGTTTGATGGAGCTGGCCGTAGTCTCCCACTTCTTTCCTCACACCTTTGAAAATCTTAGTAAACGTGCCTTGTCCAAGACTCTCCTCCTAAAAGTCAGGAAGGTGGGAAAAAAAATCAGAAATCTCCACCTGTTTTGCAAAAGATCTCTTGAACATCCACCTTCAGTAATGTATATGCAAATTTTTACAGCTAGCACACCTCTAGAGTCAGACTGAGAGGACAAGGAAGCAACTCCATCAGAAACAGCTTAGATCTATGCTTATTTTTTATTGACTCACAAGGATCTCAGAAAATAACTTGCTGCAGAAACAGAGAGGAAGGAATTGCTGTTACCAAGATGTATTTAGACATCTCTAGAAGTAAAGGAAACAACTGCTATTGCAGTCAAACGGGTACTTCTTATTTTAAAAAACCCTCCCAATTAGTTGCATATTTAAAAAAAAAAATCTCTCACAACTCTAATTAGGGTAAGATTACAGCAAAATCTCCTAGCCCAGATAGGGCTCTTTTAAACACATACCGAGTTCTTTAAAACTTAGTGTGTATTTAACCAACCGTCTGCAGTGGAAAAAGCAACTAACGGACTTACAAATATCAAGTCCTCATTCCGGATTTTGTGAAAGACCATCTGGTTGACATTATTGTGTCTCTGTAGCGTAGGTGATGAAGGTACATCAGAAACACTATTGCTTCTGAAGACTAGGAGATTTGATTTATCTAGAAGAAAGAGGGCAGGGAAAAGAAAAACAAAGTAAATTTGTAAAATACAAAACGAAAACATTATTTTCAGAAGAATTATTAATGAGAAGCTGTTAATCCAACCAAAAGATCAGTTTATTCAAAATGCCACACAGTACTTCATTAAACAAACTCAAAAGTCTGAATTTTTTCTAATCAGCAACAACATTTAGGTTCACTTAGCTATTTTAAGTTTCTTAATTACTCCTAATTTAGTCAAACATTCTGAAAACATTCCTGCCTCATTTCATATTTTTAACTTTATCTTCTTTTATATTACAAAGTCATTCTGTTAAAGACATGAATATCTTTCTGATAGCTCTAAAGCTTTTATATATTTTAGCTCTGACAACACTTCAGTGATCCTCCTTGTCTTAGGTTCAACAGAGTAATTATTCTTTGAGCGATTTTGAAAAAAGGCTCTTAACAAACTAGAGCAGATCTGTTTGTAAAACTAAGCTGATAGGTACATATTTGTGGGTATATGTGTACATGCATGTGTGATTACATTTATTCAACAATTTATAATTCTGATGAATATACATTTTTATTTCAATGGAAATAAGGTTACAAAATTATTCTCTGTAACATGCATATGCATTTACTCATCAAATCTCTTTTCTAAGCTTTTGAATCCATTGGCAAATTTCAAATTTGAGAGAGGTAAAAGTGATATCAAATAATCTGTTCTCTCAAGATTTTAAACAGGGACTTGAACAGAGACAAACTTTAACTAATATTAACTGTAAGCAGTACTACTTATAATAAGCAAAAAGGGTAGACATTTTCAAAATTCATAAAGGAGAAAGATACTATGAATACCAAAACAGGCAAAAAACCTTAATATAAATTTGAGAAAAATTTACTCCTCAGGCAGGAGCTCTATTCCCTGTGTATCTTTCAGTATTAAAGAGAAGCGGAAATCACACTGCAGCCTTTGCATAATTCAGCTAAGATGTCAACAAACAATGCAAGAAATTTCACTGGCATTGTTAGTTTCATTGCATATGGAACCATCCTCAGTGAGAAACGATACATGTAGTAGCTCTTTCCTTCTTGAGACATGAAAACACTTGATTGAAGAAGAAATGCTGCTGCACACAATCCACTGCAATTAAGAAACCAGTTTTGTTTCTAAGCATGAAATTTGCTACCATGATTCTTTCTGGAACACGGTCAATAACAACGTAAAATTCGGTAGACACTAAGACTGAACACTATGACTAAGATGAACAAATAGATCCATGAAATTAAAAACAAAACCCACAAACATATCTATCTATCTACCTACCTACTCAAAGGTAATTTATTATTAAATTATTTTTAAATCTTTAATCTAAATATTGGAAACTCTTCTGCTTAGAAATAATCTCTCTCTTACCTTTTGGTTTTGGAGGACAGCATTTGATGAACTGGAAAATTATGCTGTCTGAACGGACAGTTTCTGTCTGGTAACAAGTCAACAGATCCTTAAGATTACCAAAACTTCTCTTGGTTCCACTAAGATTATATTCTCCATTCTCATTCTTTGTAATCAAGCAGTGCTTATAATCAGTGGTATTCTCACGCTGCAGAGATTTTTTCCATTAAAAATAAAATTTATCAATATTTAGTATTTAGAAGCTTATTTAAATATATAACACTCTACTAACCAAAGAAAGAATGCTTCAGCAAAATATTACTGTAATTTGTTATTTTGTTCTCACTACATAGTATTGATTCTGAGAAAACATGATTCTACCGCCATCACAGGAATTAGCATGTTGATGCTAACAAAAACAAGTGTTACGAAATCTGCAAAGATGGAGCTGAGAAAACAGATAATGGATCCTCGGAAAAATCCTCCAGAGCTGCTTCACCCTTACATGGGGTAATAACAAAACAAATTTTTGTTGGAAGCAATACCCCGAATGCTCATGCCCTGTGTTCTTTTGGAAAGCATTTGGAGATTTCAGCTATATTTCTATTTTTCTGCCATCTACAGTACAGTTCTACGCAATTCGTTCCTAGCACAGATTTTCTATATACACTGCTTTATTTTTACAATGAGTCTTGAAAAGATCCCATTAAACGTTTTTAAACAAGAGCAGCTCTTCATAATGCTTTCATGTCAACACTGCGGAAAATGTTCCGACAAATAGTCAATCTCAAAAGCCTTCTAACAGCTTGCCCAGAAAGAATCAGAATAAGGCAAAAAAATAAAAAAAAACAAACAAGTGCCTGGGCCAGTTAACAGCATGCTTAACTTACAAGCTTGACTCTCAATATTTTGACTCTCTAAGCTTGCTCAGGGACTGATCTCTTAGTCTAAAAAGTTCCCTACTAAACACACTTCACTGACTGGACATTAAGTTTTCGTGAAACTGATCTTAAAATGGCTGTTTACTTCTGCATCTACACATTAACATAATTTTGTCATTTTCAGAGATGTACATATCTCTGATAGCATTTAGTGAACTTGGTAGCTTGCTGCAAACCATCAGGAAAATCCATGTATTACCTTCCCTAGTCACAAATCCAAAGATAGCTCTCTTAATTTAATTAAAGAGAAGCCCATCCTTGGAACAAGATCATGCAATTATGTAACAGCAGTATTAAAGTACTGTATTTTCACTAACTGCAATATCAGAGAGGAGAGGTACATTTGGTTCTTTAGCTGCATGAGAATTGCAAACATTTCAAGGGTGGCTCCCACTCTAGCTAACACCAAATATCTAGCAGGAGATCTGTGTTGATGTTAATAGTTGCCAAATAATCTGGCTAGCCCAGTGCTGGGGATGGGGACAAGACCCAAACCCAGAAGGACCTGTGAAGGAGAGACATTCTTAGATCACCAAGGGCTGTATACTCAGTTTAACTAAGTCCTGTTCAGGTCAGGGGAACAGGGGGGCGGTAAAGCCAAGGGAAAAATTCTGACTAAAAACCCAAAACCTCAAAAAAAGGAAAAAAACAGAAAAACAAACAAAAACCACAAAACCCAAATATTTCACCACCCAAACATTTACTACAGTACCAAGAGTCATGTCTCCATCCCAAGAACTCTCAAGCTCTCTTCTCTCCACTTGTCTTGTTCTCCTACACACACGGTCTGTGTCATTAGTGATTCCTTACCATACAAGTATTTTGATATTTCTCACAAGACCTTGAAAGTTGGCCAATCTGACAGAAGTACTATAGAATATACACATAAGACAAACATTTTGAAGAGAAAATTCAGAATCTTTTACTGAACCTCCCATGCTCATTCCTGTAATGCAGTAAAGACTATACAGGTACTAAGGCAGAATTACAAACCTCTATAGCAAAGGTGAGGAAGTATTTTTTAAAATCTTTAGGACTGCAACGAAGAACGTAGAAACCAGTCTGATTACCCGCTTTCTTCAGTTTACTGATAGCAAAGTCCATGCTATAGTAAAAAGAAAAGGTTTAATATTGCATCATTTCAAAATCCAGAAACATCAAAGATTGGCCAAAGAGCACTATCATCAGATACCTAATATGAAGACAATTCAAACTCTCAATTTTTCACAGCTTCCTTTAAGTTAATCTTTTTGTCCTTTTATTTTCCAATATTCAGGGTGGCTGCTTATGTAGGGAGCATTAAATTAAAAATTCTTAGTACTGAAAACACCACCATTACTTAACTGAAAAGAACTCTTACAGTCTAAAAAAGCATATTCCCCTAGGCTTGTGATACAATTTTCAACATCCATTATGGAAGAAGCTGTAATAAAACTGCCTAATAAATAAGCTAAAATTAGCAAAATATTAGTGTGGGTGGAAAAATTGTGTGGGATTAACTTGGAAAAGGGCTAACAAGAAAAGGAAGTTGAAATAAAACATGATTTGTTACTATAAGAACCAACTTCCCCTTAAACAAGCCTTGCTAACCTGACTATTTCTATCCATCTCAGGGAATGAGGAACAGAATGGCTTCGAAAGGTCTAGTCTCATTGCATATCTTTCTAAACAGCCCTAAATAAAGGTCAATTAGCCTTAGTCATTAGTCTAAGAAATGTTATTAGAACTGTATAGGCCTCCATCCCTGTCCTCCTTCATCTCTTCTGAAGGTTACAGCACCTACCCTCTTTCTGTCATTGGGAAATTTACAGAATTATTCTGTGTTAGCTGAGTAGGCAGTGCTAGCTTCATGCAACGTATTTTGCACGGTATAAAAGACAAAGATATGCATGCATCATAGATATCCAGCTTTCAAGCTTTCTGCAGCTAAAGCAAACACTCATTTTATTCTACCTAATGAAACATTTCTAAGCTCCCAAGTGTGTTTCTGCAAACAATAAACAATACTATATAAACTATTAAAAAACGTTTACAAAATTTTCAATGAAGGTACTAAATTCTTCCTCAAAACCATGTCCCACAACAAAGAAAGCAAACAAGGAGACAACATTCCTTAAAAACAAACAAAATGTCCAATTTACATGGCTAGTAGTTAACTGCAATCCTTGCCCAAATATTGAAGAGAATGTTATCTGAATTTGCCTATTTCCCCTTGGCAACTCAGCTAATATAAGTGCTAAAGGTTGCAGTGAAAGCATGAGATCCTGGTCTACGACACTGTATGTTCCTGCCATGGTAGTAACTACAATTCTTTAAAATCAGCATCATCACTTTGCTGTCTGTCTCATTTGAAGAAAAAAAAAATTAAGGGAAGAAAATTAAAACCAGAATATTTCCATTTATTTTTTGTAATACATCAAGAAGGTATCATATTTTGCTAAGTGAAAAACAAGAGGAAAATTGTAAAGCATTTTATGTTACACAAATGTAATCAATACATATTTCAAGATGTCCATCATGGTTCACCGTCAACTAAAGTTCATCTTTCAAAAATAATATCACCTTGTTACATTGCTAAAAATTGCTTACAAAATTGGTCCATGGCAGTTGCTTTGGATATTTTCAAGGACTGATGGTGGTGCTACTTCTTTACAGAGATAATGGTGAGCATCTGCAGTTAATCTGTAATATCCATCAATTAATGATACAAAGGACAGAGCTTCTCTTAATGACTGAAATTCAGCTTCCTGTCAAATTGCCAGGGGAGATGGGGGTGGGGGAGATGAGAGAGAGAGAGAATATGAGAATTTCAATTTTTAATAGGCAACACAAAATTCCTGAATATTATAATGGTATAAAAGACAATTATATGCACACATCATAGATATCCAGATTGTTTTTTTTATTACTGTTTGTACAGTTCTACCTTCCTGGTGCCACCCAAAACTTGTTAGTGATCGTCAGTGTCCAAAATTAAACTCAAACCAAACCAATTTACCATTAAAAACCCCCTTACTCTAAATATATGAAACAGCAGAGGAATACTGACTAGAGGGAACATTTGAAAGGGAAAAACTCAGTAAATATAACTCAGTACGGCAGAAACCTACTGCAGTGGCATCACAGTCTTCATTTTTTCCCCTCAAGGAAAGTCTCCACTTATCAAAGATTCATGGGCCTGCCTTCAAGTAGCAAAGAAAAATCCCTAGAAAAGTAGCTGGCTGAAGATTTTACTAGAGGTCAGCGAAAATGGCATCCTGAGCTGGATCATAGGTAGAAGCTGACCTTTAATTATTATTGAGAGAAGTGCAATGGATGGAAGCAGGGAGAAGAATAATGTGGTCAAAGGAAAATGGGGTGTGGAAAAGGTCTGTGAAGAATACATTGAACAGGTAAGAGCAGGGCAAAATTAAATCCACCTGTAACAACATAATTATTACTACCAATAAAGGAAAATAAACTCTATTTTTATGTAGTTATCTATATTTTCTCAGTATTCTGACAGTTGTATGAGAACATTAAAGGCTGTCTTTACTCCAAGAGAAAAGCGTTACTCCACCATCTACAGAGTCACACTAGATTCCATTCAGTAGCGTAGCCCAACAGAACAGGCTTTAGCACATGCCGCACAAGTTCAGCCATGATACTGGGGACACGGTTAGTGGCTGAACAGAATTCCTTGGCAAGTTCTTTGTCAGACAGCTGTCTTAGCTAGATAGCTAGTGCTTTTGATCACGTCACAATAATTTGTTTGGAGTCTTCAAACTCCTTATTGAAAGAGGACTTGGAAACAACTATCTTTCCAGTTGTTTCAACACAATGAGAAAACTGACACAAATATCTGACCTAGAAATCCAGATATTTTAATTAATCCATGTATCCTAAAGCTGTGCATTTCTATAATTAATTCTACCAGTTGTGTAACAGGTTAAACTAAATAACGAATTCTAATTTACATATCAGCTAATTCTGGTGCGTAAAGCGTCCACACACACATCATAAGCAAAACAGCAGCTACTGCACTTTTTCCTACTCTGCCTTACTCTTTAGTAGCTTCTTTAGACAAGCTCTTATAAAGCCACTTCTACCCTCAGAAGCACATGCAGCCAAGTACCTAACTACTGCTACCAAGAATTTTTAAAGATAATTTTAATGCCTCAAGACTGAAGAATCCTCCTTCACCAATCTGAAATATTGTTATGCTCTCAGCATCATAGATGCACATCACAGATATTCCAGCTACTCTTACGCTTCAATAAAAAGTCTTGAAAAAATTTCTAATTCTTAACAGGTCATTAATTCTGTGCCATTAATGCAGGAAATGAATGTGAATCACAATTCTACTATAAATGAATGTAAACCATACGGCTTTTTTTTCAAAAAAAAAGCATGATTAGAGAGACAACAAAACTAGTTAATGCTTACTGAAATATTTTCAGAATTTTTAAAAATTATTTTTACACAAAAGTAGTACATAAGCTATACACAGCTTTTTCATGTACACACATATAGAAGAAAGCTGTCCCATCACACAAATGCCTGAGACTGGGGAGTCCTGAAGGCCCACACATCAATCACAGAGATAAAGGAAGAAACAACTTGTACTGGGTTTGTGTGGCAAGATTTTGGTCGCTGAGAAGCTACAGGGGTGGCTTCTGTGAGAAGCTGCCAGAAGCTTCTGCCATGTCCGACAGAGCCAGAGCCAGCTGGCTCCAAGGTGGACCCACTGCTGGCCAAGACTGAGCCCATCAGTGACACTGGTAGAACCTCTGTGATAATAAATTTAAGAGGAGGAGGTAAAAAATGCTGCACAATTGCAGCCAAAAAGAGGAGTAAGGAGATGTGAGAGAAACAACACTGCAGACACTAAGATCAGTGAAGAGAGAGGGGGCAGAGTAACACGCTCCTGACAGATTTCCCTGCAGCCCATGGTACAGCCCATGGTACAGCCCATGGTGAGCCCGGCTGTGCCCCTGCAGACCATGGAGGAGCAGAGATCCACCTGCAGCTCGTGGAGAACTCCATGCTGGGGTAGGCGGATGGTCAAAGGAGGCTGTGGCCCCTTGGGAAGTGCATGCTGGGGGAGGTTCCTGGCAGGGCCTGTGGACCCATGGTGAGAGGAGCCTATACTGGAGCAGATTTGCTGGTAGTACTTGTGACCCTGTGTGGGACCCCTGTGGAACAGTCTGTTCCTGAAGGACTGTGCCCTGTGGAAGGGACCCACACTGCAGCAGTTTGTGAAGAACTTCAGACTGTGGGAAGCATTCACACTGGAGAAGTTTGTGGAGGACACTCTCCCGTAGGAAGGGCCCCATGCTGGAGCAGGGGAAGAGTGTGAGGAGGACGGAGCAGCAGAGACAATATGTGATGAACTGACTGCAACCCCCATTCCCTGTCCACCTGTGCCACTGAGAGGGACGAGGCTGAGAAACTCGGGAGTGAAGTTGATCCTGGGAAGAAGGCAGGGCCACGCGGAAGGTGTTCTTAGAGTTAGCTTTATTTCTTATTACCCTACTCTGATTTGATTGGTAATAAACTAAATTAATGTTCTGGTTTTGTTTAGTGAGGGGGGCCTAAGGTGGTAGCTTCTGTAGGAAACTGCTAGAAGTC
>WHYT01015830.1:12928-23937 GCA_009806455.1 Tetrax tetrax
TAATGCATGTTGATTCAAATGAACAAAGCAAATTATCATTCATGCTTGTTGCTAGTAAGGTATCACAGCCATATTTTTATATCTGTGCTCTAGCTGAAGTCTGGCACAGGCTGGCACAGACACAGTCAATATGTAATTTTGTGATCATTACTGAAATCCAAGGGGAAAAGAAAAAGCTCTTTGTAGGAGGACAGCAACAAATTCAGCTTTTCAACACAGCAGTTGTCTTCTTTTTTCCCCCTGACTGCCTCAAGGAAGGATTTTTATTTTTTTTTTTTTTTTGTGGAAATAGCTTTGTAAATGGTATAAAGAGCATGTGTAAAGAGAAGCTCTGAGGATTTTCTTATACTAAGCCCAGCATTTTTATATGTTAGTTTTGAGACATCACCTACAAAGACTGATGATTTACAGTGTGTGAAAAGGTGCAGGCTGAAGCAAAGGCTGGAGCCGTTATGAGCCAGTCTTCTTATTTAATCCTTCAGAGATAAAGCACTGAACCAGACCAGGAGGGATGCATTTTGTTTCCTCAGTGGTCTGTCATTACATTTAATTACATGTTGTCAGGATCTGAGTTTTGTATTTTCCTACATCTGTAGGTGCTCTAACTGCCTAGAGTAGACTTCTTCCCCTCCACTGGATTTTGGGCAACATTGGACACTTCAGAAAGGGCTTGTTCTTTGGGATCACTCTTGATCCCTCTCCTTCCACAGGTCTGAGCTTAAAATCAAAATTCAAATGTTATTACTGACCTCACTTGAAAACAAGCAGGCTGGCATAACAGCGTGACCAGACTTTCAAAGAAATTCAGAAACTCACTAATATACAGTCTTAATGATAGCAAATTCTTTAGATCAACACTATTGACAGAGGTTTTTGTCTTAAAAGATCTGGAATAAGCTCTGTTCATAAAATAATAAAGTTTGAAACTGATAATTAGTTTTCATAAGCAAATCAACATATTTTTAAAATACTAAATAACACATTAATTCTGGGTAGCACCACATGTCAGCTATGTATGGAATTTGACCCTCACCACGATTTGACATTTTATTTAAAGTTTACTTGTTTATTTATTTAAAGGTTTTTTTTTTTGTTATAACAATGTCAAAGGTTTCCTTCCAACTGCCTTGCCTCCTGCAGATTTCTCTATAAATGCACACACAGAGGCCAAGAACAGAGAAAGAAGAGAAGCTGGGTGTAATTACATATGAACTTGTTTGTTAATAGCATTGTTTCACAAGGGAGAAAAAAAAAAAAAAAGTGTTGCTATCAAATTGCTTTTCAGTGCTGCAATTATTCATGACAGTCTGTGGCTTAAATCCTGGAAATAGTTTGGAATGTAACTTTAGAGTGAACTTGCTCTGAGAGAATTGGAGCCTAATTTTTTCTATTACTTTGGCACTTGCAACACTCCATGCAATATGATCTTATGAAAACAAATTACTTGGTCTTTTCAATGTAAATATATTTCATAACAGATCAAAGGAAAAAACCTGAAACTTTACAGAACTCATTCAAAAGAAAATGCATTTGAAGATCACTAAAATTCATGTGTCTTTTGCTGTCCCATAGGTGCTTCTGAGGTTTCAGGTTACGTTCTTGATTATTATCATCCACCTTACCAGCTGACTCTATATTTTACACCAGTATCATATTTAGTACAGAGTCTAATTTACCACAGACCTAAAATCACTGGTTATTTTTTGCTGATTTGAGTATTTTTCTTTCCAATCTTAATTGAAATCTTTTCAGTTGGTACAACGGCCAAATAGCAATTATTGGAAAAAAACCAACCAAACAACAACAATAAAAAACCCCACAACAGTAACAAAAAACACAAGTGTTGTTACAGCTTTTGTTTTCTATACTTGCTAGCTCTGTGTGTGTTGGGGAGCAGCAGTGAGGTGATTATCCAAGCGATGGGTAATAAGGCGATACAGGATAGCGAGACGACGCAGAACTGATTAGTGCGTTGGGAAGTGAGCAAGGTACAGACCCAGAATGGAGAGAGCAACTATGAACATGAAATTGGACTGAGTTACCCTGCAAAGGTAGGGTAAAAGTACAACTATAAATGAAGGCAATGAGGCACTGCATTTAGTAAATTCTACCACAGTATTTCTATGTTCTTATTTACCTTTCCATATTTACATAGGCTTTAGGAAAGTTGTGTTTTTTGGTGTCTTTTTGATACCTGGGTGCTAAGCCCTCATATGTCCCATACTGTTTGCTGCTTCATTGATAACCAGCTGAGAAGCCATACTGGAATGAAAATGCATTGCCAATCCACTGCCATTTCACCTGTCACTCATACTGTGCTGTTTTCCTGGAGGCAAGTTAATTCCACAGCTTTTCAGCTGAGCTATGTCCCTTGACACGCCGTGATTTGTTCATCACGTCCCTTGTCAAGGGATGCAAAAAGGCCAAGTGGCTACAGCTATTGAAAAAAGTGGCGTGGGATTGAAGCGACTCAAGCAATGCAACGGTCTCTTCTGCTCTTCTTTACATTCTTCTCATCAACATCTCATAAGGAGAAATCAGGAGAAATCCCTGGACCTGCAGCAGGGATCTGAGCATACGCTCATCAGGATACACTGAACGGGAGTGTTGTAGTTCTGCACTCCAATATCTGATGTCAACCTGTTGTCATTCTATAGTTCATTCAGAGCATGAGCCCTGCCACTCTGGTTTTCCAGGGTGAGAGAAGGGAGCTGAGAGGGTCTTCAACTCTCCTTACCCACCCCCTCCCCCACCAGTGACCACCTTCCAAAGCAGCAAAGAGTGCTGCTGATGCTGCCTTTAGTCTTTAAAATACCTGGGAGGAGCAGGGGGACCGTGCAGGGGGACCCTGAAAATGTAATGTGGGCCATCCCATGTGCCCACAGTTATACGTCATTTTGCAGGGGCAGAATCTTTAAAGATCCTTAGGAAGGTCTCCATAGTTCGCAGATTTCCTCTGTAATACTCAAGGGTTGTGCTCCCTAGCTCAAACGTTTAAATTTCTCTGTAAGTTCAGGTTATCCTTTTGCAGTCATGTATTTTCCTTTTACAACTGATTTTCCTCAAATGCAAATGTTCCATTCATAGACAGCTAGGTCTTGGCCTAATTCTCTCAAGTTTCTTCCTGCTCTATAGCTAATATAATTTGTTGATTTAATAGTCTGAAGTGACCTATTTCTCACAGGAAGCCTTGTACATACTCTTGTAAGCACCTATTTTCAACCCACAACCCACTATACCCTGCAGTAACCTTACAACTCTCTTTTTATTTTCTGTAAATGTTTTCAATCCAGTTACCCTAATTATCCCAAGAATTTCCTTAGGCAGATCCTGTCCAGATGCCCCCATAATGCTCTAGAAGCGCGCTTACAAATTTCAACACTATGGGCACATTCGAAAGAAGATCACTCCGTACATCACACAGAGATTCTACATCCATTACCTCTGGAATACTCACAGCTCTACTGGATCGTGGCAACTACACCAGACTTTAAGAGATGTTAGAAGGCCATTGCCTCCATTGAACTCCAAGACCTGGGGATGCCTTCTCCCCAGCTGTTGGAGTCCAGCCCAGCGTGCCTGGAGACCCACAAGTCTCTCCTCCTCGGGCTGGTGGATGCAGCTGCTGCTTTCCCAGTTACAGGTTTATCCAGCAGCAAGGCTGCACAGAGGACTGACACGGCCAGCCTAGGACAGCTTGCGGTTTGCAAGCAAATTACGCACACACTGCAACGCACATGGGGTTCGGAGAAAATGTAAATACTGCCGCTGCTCCAGTCGCCAGCACCCAGGCACAAGGGCCCTACAAGCCCTGGTCTCAGTGCACTTGCCGGTGCTCAGGCTCTCATTTTCAGTTCCTGGCACTGCACACACATGGGCTCCTATGACACATAGTTTCCTAATTGCCCATTGTCATAGTTTAACCCCAGCCAGCATCTAAGTACTACACAGCTGCTCACTCACCCTTCTCCGTCCCACCTGGGACGGGGAAGAGACTCGGAAAGAAAGGAAAACTCGCGGGTTGAAATAAAGACAGTTTACTAAGACAACAAAGGATACTGTAATAATAATAATATATTAATGGTAATAATAAGAATATAATTATAACAGAATACACAAAATGAGTGATGCACAATTTCTCACCGCCCAGTGACCAATACAGCCCATCCTGAGCAGCGATCACAGAATGGAACCAAGAGCAATGAGAGCGAGCGAGCTGCCCGTGGGCCAGCCCCCACTTATATACTGACCATGACGTCTGTGGTACGGAATACTCTCTTTGGTCGGTTTGGGTCAACTGTACTGGCTACAGCCCTCTCAGCTCTGTCCCACCTGCACATTAGCAAAACCTGGGAAGCTGAAAAAAAGTGCTTGATCTCTAAGCAACAACTAATAACGTTAGTGTGTTATCAACGTTCTTCACATACCAAATCCCATCCAAAACACAGCAGCTACTGGGAAGAGAATTAACTGCATCTCAGCTAAAACCAAGACATCCACCCATCACTACCTGGAGAAATCTGCTCTTCATTACTGTCTCCCATATCACATACCCACTTGTCAAGTTTATCTATCTGTGCATTTAGTTTACCACGTTCTTTGTTTTTCTTTTTTTGTTTTATACTTAATTCTCCTTAACCACATCCAGATGAACAGGATCCCCTCGCATTCCACACACGTGTGGATATTGTGCATAGAGAGCAAATAAGAGAAGTTATTAACTGAGCCCAGTTGCTGACCTGGACTAAGATTCTGCTTTGTATCATACTTGAATTACGAATGGTCATCTGATGACAATCTACAGTAAAACTGATTTTCCTCCTTCTCTCATTAATGGCAGTTTTTCATGACCACAGGGTGCCAAAATACCCCTGAGTTGTTCTAAGACAGGGACATTGGATCTATGAAATACCAGCAGCAAAGATCAAAGGAAAAATGTGGAAAAAAGCTGAAATTATCCTTCCTGTCAACGTTAACAGTATTTAAAGATGACTTACCTGCAAAGTAATCCCGTGGCGCTGGACTGGTTTCTCTGCACGTACCTGGGTTACAATATTGATATTAATAAAGTAATGAGGATCAAAGTGGGGAACAAGGCAAAGGCAGCAAAAAGAAAGATGTCAGGGGTGATCCTGTTTTGTATTAGGCCTTTGTGCACCTTCTACAATAAAACACAACATGCTGCTAATAAATTGTGCCCTCGGTGGAGTGTTTATGCTTTTCCATCTCAGAAAAAAGCACAGAGGAGTTTCCCATTTATATCAGTTAGCCAAGTATAAATGGCACCTGAAAGGGCAGGATAGCTTGTTTACAAGTCCCCTTACGGTGGTGATTTATCCTTTTGTGCTTTCTTTGCTGCTGACACATTTACGGTTTGCGCATAGCTCAGGCTTTGCTAACAGAGGGCAGAGGCTTCCCTAGGTCTGGCTTAGATCAGCATCATGGGAAGCAGCTAATCATTCCCCTCTTAATCGCAGGCTCAGTAATTAACATCCGTTGACAAGGGTGATATAACTTTGTGAAATGAGATGTACGTGAACAACAAAAGCAACGTGTTGTACAAAACCCAGGAGATACCAGTAGGAGTTTTATTCTCCTTATACTGGTTTTCACACGAGCACTAGAAGAAACCGAATTCATGTCACAGCTGTACCCACAGTGACTACTACTGTACTGGTTCTAAAGAATGTCTAATTATATAGGTGATTTTTTACTTCCTAAGTCTCAGCTGAAATCCAAGTAAAGCTCTGTGATGTATTTTTTTAATCACGGATCTGTGTCGCTTTCTTCACTGCGGCAGTTGCTTTTAAACCTTCACTTTTTATAGGGCTTTGATTTGGTATTGGTTGTAGCTCTCGCATATGCCCAATTGTTTTATTTCGAATGTAGGGAAGAGATAATTTGTGTATTTTTGCTCCTTAGCAGTGCGTTCTTTTCCCTATAGATTCTGTCTCCTTTTGGATCATGTGAAGATAATATTTTGTTCTTAACTGAAATGTAAGAGGGAGAGAAAAGTGTGCAATGCAAATAGCTCAGCAAATATTGTAACTTATTGGTGTGTCTTCAACACACCATACATGACAACTTCCAAGTGTATTTTTTATGAAGTCCTGTACGCACAGATGTAAGCGACAGACCCACAAATTATCTCCCTGAGATAAAACTGACCTGAGTATGGGATGGTCTGGTGCTGCAGTCCACACTTATTACAACCGGTTAGTCAGGATCCATTAGTTCGCAGGGCACACCTTGCCCATGGGTATGAATTTCGCTTGTTCACTTGGATTCCAAGGCTAAGGCAACTTCTCCCCCAGTGCCTAGCTGTCAGACCTCCAATTTATTTAGATGATAATCTGACAACAGCTCCCTGCGAGGAGTTGTCGTCACACCGTATCATACTCTCCATCCACTTGATCTCTGCCCTGTGGATTCTAATCAAGAAAGTCCTTCTGAATACTCTAGCTCTTCTACTAATCTACTTATCTACTTATCAGGCTTTCTAATAACTTAATCGGTTTCTTTTAGAAAACATGAAGCCAATTCCATAAGAAATTTTTAAGTGAATCTTGAAACAGATCTGTCAGATAATTTCTATGGATAAGTCACTGGATTCGTTTGTTGTCTTGAATTTGCATTACACTATGAGCTAAGAAGGGACCATAATTGTCTATCAGACAATAGTAACCAGCTTTGTTAATAATTTCCCTTGTGCCATTTTTTTCATTATATACTCAATGGCTAATTCAAAGGGCTAGTGAGTGAGTATCACTGAAGAAAGTTGCAGATTAGTGAGGGTTTGTGTTCAGATTTGGTTTGTTGAAATTTTTCTTAGTTCTGCATGCTCACAAGGTTGGGCTTTTTTTTTGTTTGTTTCCTTTTTTTTTTCCGTAAAGCCTGCAAAACAGGTTTTGTAATAGTCTGAGAATATCTTCATTTTGTAATGAAAAATAGCTTGTCATGATGCTGGCTGAAGTTCTAGGTTATAACAAAAACATATATGCAGTTTTGTTTTTTAAATGTGAGGGGAAAAAAAATAAATTTCCAGAGGAGCTTCCTGGTGGGAAAGAATTTTTTATTATTTCCAGACTACTGTGTTCCTTGATAATGGATGGATTTACTGCTCATTATTCAGTTGATAACACATTTTATAAAATGAATTGCAAAAAAAGAGTTCTGGGGAGATCTCAGATTACTGGAAAAGTACTATAAATGATACAGTTACTCTTCAGAATCAAACTTTTAGAAGGCAGAATAATAAGCGTTCTGAATTAGGCTTAGACAAGTAAATATTTCATTCGAAATCTATTTCCATTTGAGACTGGAAATGCAGCAGTCTTCTAAAACGTGGATTTTCTTGAAATTATCCTAAACAGTCAGGTGTTTTCAAAACTAACACCCCTATAGCTCTCTTAATGGATACTCTCTGCATGATTCAAAAGCAAAATACTTTTTACTCCGAAAGCGTGGAGTGGCTTCAGCATGATTACGGTAACCGTTAGTCATACAAGTAATAAAGCACGATTTCTGTCTGAGAGGGTTTACTTCAAAGAGACAAGGCACGAAACAAATTGAACTAGGAGAGATTATTATTGGAAAATGAGGAATCCAGGATAAGGACATATAAATGACTCGTGCAAGACTGCACACATTCTACAAAATATCCCAACTAACAGACTTGGGATCTTCAGTGTTCGGGTTTGCTGCTAGATACTCACGCTGGCACAGGAGTGCCTGAGTTTGCTGGAGCTGCCAGCTGGGTGAAATATGACAGGCACGTTGACTATTAACTTTTTATGCACTTCAACAGCTTTACTTTCCTATTTTTAAATTTTATTTTCATTTTCAAGATACAAAGATTGAATTTAAGAGATACAGGGTATTTACATAGAATTGTCCAAATAAAAAATATGGGATGGGCACACTAACAACTTAGCATCCAGAATATTCTGTCTCAGGGTTACTTTAAGACAGAATTAACAATCCCACTGTAACAGGTTTTTAGAGACCTGAACACAAGACTGACTGCTGTCATCATGAGTGCCCTAGGGAACTACAGAGTAGTTCTAATTAAATACTGGCAATTAAATACTACAATATAGTTTATATTCTTTTCTGTGGTAAGTGCTGAGGGAACCCCTGTTGAAAATTCCACATGGGGAGAAAGAAATGAACCTGAGACTCTTCAGTAATAGGAAGAGTAGCTGCCACCAAAGTACCTGAGCACCTTCCTGTTGATGTGGCTTTTAGAAGTGCTCTGAAACTCTCAGGCATTTCATTCACTGTCTCTCTCTGAATTTTAGATGGTTCTTGATACAGAAGTAAGGATATGTCCAGAGATGCACGCCCGCTCAGGAGCATGCACAGAAGCATCCAGAGAATTTTATTGCACAATGAAAGCGTTAGGGGAATCTAAATAAGCAATTACGTAGAAGGAAGTTAGGAAACTAAACAGCAATTTCAGAATTGGGTGGATTTTGGGGGATTGTAGATCCTGCTGTATTTATAGTCACAGGCTTTTAGTCTTCTCACTGATCTGCAGCTGTCCTCAGTGTCTTAAATCTGTAGCTATGACCTTGTTTGTATAGCCCTTGCAGCATTAATCGATGAAGTTTCTGAGTTCCTTGGGGTTTTCAGTATTTTTTCTTTGTTGTGGGATTTTTATGTGAGAAATGCTTGCTTGGATGGGTACGATTTCGTATTCTAGTTTACAGTATGTGATCTTTTAAAGTGCTGTACTGTTACTGCTGAGGCCCATTTGATACAGAGAATTAACTTTCTGCTAAATATTGCTCAATTTAGGACACTAACTGTCTGCTAGAAAATGCCTTACAATCCTGTTTGCCTTGAAACTTACTCAAGCTTATCAGGGACTGGTATTTGTCAAGGACTGATATGTCTGGCAAAGGACAGAATGTTAGTTCCACCACAAATTCGGTCAGAAGTCGGGAAACTGCTGAAATTACCAAGTGAAAGGAGAGCATGGGTGAATGACCAAAGTTCATCTAGAGGGAGATCAGATCCCTGAAGAAGTAAACGACCACCAGCGACAGATCTGAAATGCTAACAAGTGTTTTTTTAATAACCCTGCCTCACTTATGCATATGTATGTCTGTATTGTGCAATGCTATGGATATGTATACCTGCACCGGATAAATTTTTGGTAAGATGTACTGTCGGGGTGCGTGCTTTTGGAGGAGTGATCCCCACGCACCCAGCGCCGAATAAACATGCCTGCTTTATAACTCTCTCAGAGTTGTAGAGTTTGATCCGTGCCTCACTTTCTCCAGGAAAATTCTCATGGGAAGATGCGACACTAGTTCGAATGGTTCCTCAAGATATTGCGGCTTTGTCTTGAGGTTAGTATGTTTAGAAAATCGAACAGACCAACTTCAGTGTGCAGAGAGAGGCTTCACACAGTTGTCAGCATGAGGTTGGTGTGCCTATTGTTTTCATCTGACTTTGGTTGCAGAGACAGTCCTCAGGAGGACTGTAGTGCTGCCTGACCCACGTGCTTCTTTGTGACAGGGAAAAGACACAGAAATTGAGCAGCTCTTGTCATTGCCTATTCCTAATCTGGATGTCGGGAGGGCCCAGACAAGCTTTGTGTTTTGTGAGTCTGGCAGCATGTTAGCGTGGCTTGATATTGACTTTCCAGTCTGCTTACCCTCTGCCACCGTCCGTTCTCCTTCATTCAGCTACCTGACCTTAAACATTAAGCCTCTTGCCCGCATCATCCTTTTCCCATGTATTTCCCCACTGCTTCCTTACTTCCTTTTTCCCCCTGTGCTTTACTCCTTTCTGTTGTACACTGAGAACAATTTCTGCCTGATTTTTATTGTGCCTTTACTTTACAGCAATACCTTTATTCAACTCTCAGTATTGTAATCATCTCCTCTCCCCCAGCACACGAGGAAACAATCTCTGTGTGGATACCGGTGGACTTCCTCCTACCAGTCAAATATTTTCAGTCAGTTTGAAGAAAAACACCTCATAATTTCAAATCATCACAGTTAAAAAAAGGGGGAGAAGCAAGGAAGTGAAACATCCTTTGTTCTGTTCAGAAATGGGACCGCGGTGGAAATATTTTACAAACTAAAATTCCATTTTTGGCACTCTCTGACAGTAAACAGCTTTGATCTCAATATCTATGCATTGAGCAAGTCTGCAGGCCTAGAGCAAAGTGGATATTTCTAAAATCCTTCTGAGGAATAACAAAGAGATAAGTGAGCCCTATACATCTAAATCAGAAAGTTACTGAATAGCGAACGTTACAAAGATTATGTATTCTCCGGAGCCTGAGCCTTCACATCGTGCTGTGTTATCTTGTGAGCTGGTTTGAATAACAGGACCACAAAGCAGACCACTTTCTCACCCGAGGTGCCATTGAGATTATATTCTAATAAAGTAAAAAGACATAGGCTTGAGACATTATAAGTTTATGATAAATGATCCATCAGCTATTTTGCTTATTGTATCATTTGGAAAGTGATTAATTTCCCATGTTCTTGTTATCTGTTGAGGGCTTATTGACACTGTGGCAGATGTTCTTTGTTTTGAAGTCATGAAGGAAGTTGAGTGATTTTCCTTGCTGAACCTCATGTTGCTCTGAAAATACCAGCTGAGTATGCGAAAAAGCAATAAAGTTAGTCACTTGGATGTGGAATGTCTGACAATCAGGAAATTGGAAACTACTGCTACTGTTGGATTGTAATAGCTTATGAAATGTACACAAGACATTGAAAGGCAATCAAGTAGTCAGCATCATCCACTAAAATGCAAATTACCAGATGATGAAAGGAAATCAGGTAACAGACTCAAGTTTTTTCCTTGAGAGTAAACTCTGGACTTGAACAGAAAAACTCTGGCACCATGAAGAAAGGGAAGAGAAAACAGATGCATTGACTTACTATTTGTGAATTTTGTCATAACCCACTGACTGGGCCCAGGGTCATCTCTTATATAAATCAATTCCGTTTTAGTAGTGTATAATGTAGAATCACAGAATGGTT
>WHYT01015830.1:29386-40303 GCA_009806455.1 Tetrax tetrax
TTTTGGCTTTGGTTGTTTTTTTTTTTTTTTTTTTTTTTTTTTCTCTTTTTTCTACCGGCTTAGGGAACAGTAAGGACTGTTTAAGAACATATTCCCTGTCCCCTACCGCCTGAGCCCTCCGAGAGGCTCCCAATGAAAAGGCATCACCTGACGCATCCCAAAGGCAGTGGGGCAACATCTGTAACACCTCAGCTAAAAGGAGGGAAACAAATCTGGGGCTGCTTCTTCTAAACCTGACCCTGAAACTACATCCTAAGCCAGCCTGGGTCAGTGTAGCCCTGCTCATCCTCCCATCCTGGGCCAACATGTTATTATCAACATGTTATTATCATGCCTTTGTTGCTGACAAATCCTCCAGTGATTTAAAGATCAGCAAAATTGCATTTGCTATGCATGCTCATTGTCTCCACAGCAATAATTTCATGCTGAAAGTCAAGCATCACAGGATTTCAGCTTTGCAGAACTGTTTGCAAATGGCTTCGAGCCCTGGTCCAGAATCTCTGATTTTGGGATAACAATACTTCATGTTTCCTCCTACCTGGCCAGCCTATGATTTAAACTCTACAGAGCAGGGATTTGTTTCTGCTAAGTCTACATCCAACACCGCATACAATAAGCTATCCTTCGTTGTTTTCTCTGGACATTGATATAATAAATGTAATAATATTTTTGGTTCAGTAGTTTGAAGAAATAATATTTTTCACTTCCCATTCAAAGATATCCCAAAATCTCATTATATCTCTTTTCTAAAAAACTGCATGCAAACAGCTGATTTTATCCCATCATCAACATTAGTGTTCAACTCTTGCAGAGCTTCGTTGCACCTTAAAATCACTGTCAGTATGCAAATATTGAGGTTGCAGTGACATCTGTGAAGGTCACAATCTAAAGCACATTAGGGCTGTGAAGCCAGAGATAACAGTCCTCAGAATTTGCAGAATTAATTTTAGAAAGTACTAGACCAAGTCAGTAGGAAGTCAGGCTCAAGATACCACAGAAGAAGCAGCTTCAAAGAATCCGTGTTAGGAGGGAGTAACAGTTGTAGGAAACTGGAAACGGAAGAAAAAACTCCAGCTCTAGAATAAGATCCATGGCAGTCTACATTTCCTGGGAGTCCCTGGCCTTCATTCTTGGCTTCTCTTAAACTAAGCTGGTGGTGGCATTGGATTTGTATCTCTACACCTGGATCTTAGCCTAAATATAAAACAGTTCAAAACTCTGTTTCTTCTACTGTTTTGTTTTTGGTTTTGTTTTTGGTTTTTATTGTGGTTTTTTTTTTTCCCCCTCGGGAAGCTAAAAGCAATAATACGGAAAAATTAGATGAGTTATGTCAGTAGTAGACTAAATGTTTTCTTTCGTACTGGTGCCCTCTACTCTGTTTGTGTCTAAACTTTTTTGACTTTTAACTATTTTGCCCTGCCTTTCAATAGACATTCTTTGTTTTCCTTTACTATTAGAAAACAATATGATAATATTCTGGCCTCATATGAAAAAAAAAAAAAAGAAAAAATAAGTATATGGATGGATATGTACTTAAAAACTGAAAACAGAATATACACACACACACAGTACTTACATAAATCTCATCATTGTTTCAGTGAGAGTTTAAACTAAGGAAAAATAAGATGGTTTTCTTCTTCTTCTGTTTACCTTGGAGTCTACTGATTGGATTTCCAAACTAGCTGTTTGAAATAACTCCAAGTGCAAGGAGTGCATGCCCTTACAACTAAAAAAACCACCCCAAACCTCCTACCCCCTCCCTGAAATAAATCCAAAGCCTTGTATAAGGCTTCATAAGGTCTGCCCAGTCCGTTAAGCTGCACAATGTTTTCAGGATATCAGATTAACTCCACTTGGTTCCAGACAAGTACATTTGTGCCTCCACTTTATGGCACCCTGCCACAGCTGACTTGCTTTTCATTCATCAGACTTTACAGCACATCATTCTAACTAGGCAACTGCTCCTCATTTTTGCTTAAATCTCTTTATCTTTAAATTGCTTTCCTTTCAACATGGTGAAAAGGGCCTCGAATGCAAAAACAATGCTGTTTATCAGCCTAGGCTAGGATGCTGCTGAAAAACTATAAATTCTGTAAATGCAAGTCTAGTTTATCATCAGTTTATTTTAAATTTGCCTTGTACTTACTCTGTGCGCTTGGGTGACAAGCACAGTTTAATGTGCTTCCTACTCTTTCTCCCTTGAATTTCATCAAAGAGGGTGGTGGAGCACTGGCTCAGGTTGCCCAGATGTGATGGGTGCTCCATCCCTGGAAAGGTTCAAGGCCAGGTTGGACGGGGCTCTGAGCAACCTGATCTGGTTAGAGATGTCCCTGCTCCTGGCAGGGGGTTGGACTGGATGGGCTTTGAAGGTCCCTTCCCACCCAAACCATTCTATGATTCTATGAATATATAGAATATTTATAATTGCATGTACCTTCTTGTCTTTTCTTGCCTTATTAAGGTATTATTGACAAATAAGTAAATCCTCTTAATTAAGAAACACACTATCAACCAAAAAAATTTTGGCATATTTTCATAAGAAGGGATATCAGCACAGTTTGGAGTTTCACAGCAAAGGTTTCAGAACAGTTAAATGTAATATTTCTGCAGTTACAGAAATTTCTACTTACTAAACATTTCCCCTTTTGCATGTAGCAAACCCATGATGCCCAAATCTATGGAAGCCTCATATATTGAGGGAGGCAGCTCCTCAAGATAACTGGTAACAGCTTGGCATTAATGATCTCCATTCAGGAGTCTGCGATGGCTTGAGAAGTGTTGGATTCTTTTTCAAAAAAAAAAAAAAGAAAAAAAATCCCCAATCATTGTTTATATCATGGAAAAAGAAAAGAAATAGAGAAAGAAGGAAAAAGTAAAAAAGAGTCCAGAAAGAAATACACTCCTTTTCTCCCCTTACTTTGTCTGTCTGGGTTGTTGTTTGTTTGTTTTTCCAGTTTTGCTCAAAATATTAAATGCCTATGCATAGAATCCTAAATATCCATCCACTTCTCCTCCACTCCATATTCCAGCTTTTATTACCCTTTGAAAAACAGCAATGTCTATTGATTTACTAAAGTTCTTGTTCAAGTGGTGCATTTAGAGTCAGATTCATAAAAAGGTGTTCACCTAGACTATAACTGGGTAGAATTTGGGTGCCTAAGACCAAAATTGCATTCTAAAAAACTTCTGTTGAGTTATGTCTGGAGATACCTACGTTCGCTAAATACCTCAGTATTTGACTGCAATTTCTTGCTGTCCAATGTTCTCAGTGAGAAGAGGTGAGAGGCCACCCGGTGCTGGACACAGGCATTTCCAGCTGGCTCCACAGAGGACCCTCTGCAGGACACAGCTGAGCCCATCAGCAAAGCTGCTGGAACTTCTGTGAAGATATATTTTAAAAAGAGCAAAAACACTGGAGGAGGAGGAAATAAAAAGAGTATGAAACAGCAGAGAGAATGACAAAGTCGGAGAAGGAGGAGGCACTACATAGCAAAACAGATGTTCCCTAGAATAGCCTCTAGAAGAGACCATCCTGGAGCAAAGACCCTGTTTAGCTTTCTTTTCTGCACCTACGCAAAATCATAGAATCGTTAGGGTTGGAAGGGACCTTTAAAGGCCATCCAGTCCAATCCCCCTGCAAGAAGCACGGACATCTCCATCCAGATCAGGTAGATTCTCCTGCCAGGATCTGCAGCCCATGGAGAACCCAGGATAAAGAAGAGAAAAAGCAGTGTGACAGGTACACCCGCTCTAAGCTTGGAAGCTTCCAGAACCAAGTTGCTGTTGTAGAGTGGAGTTTTCAGCCAAGGAGAACTGACGTGACCATATCAGATCAGATTCGATCAGGGTGTAAATGGAGCCCCCATCAGACAGTGACCTTCAGTCGGTCCTTGGAGCAGTGGGTCTGCAGGTGGGGACTCTCCCCTTAGGTAGGGATGCCACCTAAGGAAACTGAGTGAGGCTGAGAGCCCCCCCTCTGTTAGGTGAGTGATTGCACATTTTGGATCATCGGAATTTCCGAGTGCAGTATTAATTCCTGAGGGACATTTTGAATCTGTGGATTGTTAATAATATCAGTCTGAAAGCAATTTGGGTTAAAAGTAGAGCTAAGTTTGAATTTGTTATCAGTTTGTTTCAAATAAATCCTGTTTGAGTTTATTACCTCATCTAATTCAATTTTTGTGAGTTTCTGCGACAGGTGTGAGACAGTGTGAGTAACAGAGAGAAACGGCTGTGCACTGACTGTGATACCCCCTGTATTGGTCAGAGGGCAGACAAGGAATCTGGATGAATAAAAAAATTAAACTATTTGTTTGCTTCCTGTTAACAAGTCCGATTGTTGCAATAGCAGCTACTTGGAGAATCGCTTTGTTCCGAATGGTTTGCAGAAAACTTGCTAACGCATAGCACTGGCTTGAAAACAAATCGCTAAAAACACTGGCACCTCTCTTCCTCACAGCTTTAATTAAATTCAAATTCACCTCACTGTTGAAATATGAGCATTATTACTGCTTGTAATTGTGATACTTCTTTATTTGAAAACGATTGTAACGACCACATCTGTTAATAGTAACAAAGATTCTTTTAGTGCTGCATTCAATTATAAATGATAAAAATAATCAAATAGTCTATAATGAGTAATTTGCTCAGGTTTTATAACAGTGAACTTCTGCAAACTTCAGTCTTTTCAGAAATAGACACATTTTAACTTTGCATAGGAAACAACTCATTTTTTGCTGGAAATTTTGAATTTCCTGGGAAGAAAACATTGGTGAAACTACCCTAACTGCCCAGAATTAAAAGGCAAGAACTCGTGTTTGTGACAGAAAGGCACTCACAATGCACACTGAAACACTGACTTTCGTATCCAGGAGGGAGCAGTCCAGCACCAACAGAAATCTCACATTGATTTATTTTTTGAAGACTTCAAATTTTGCATTGTTCCTGAGTTATTATGAATACTATTTAATACTTTGTTGTTAACGAAAGTAGAGTTTTTAGGAATTTGTAGCGTAAAAGTGAAATGTAGGGAAGGTTATAGAAATGAATACCTTCAAATAACGAAAAGAGGTGTTTTTAAGAGCTCTATTGCTACGAGGCAAGATGGAAGAATAGTTACCTAATCCTTATCTCGACTCACTGAAGAATGATGAGTGCTAACATGGAAAGGAAATATGGGATTTATTTAGCGGTGATTTACAGAGGCTATGTGTATTTAGATAAGGTTCTTTCCTGACAGGTTCCCATGGTAACTGGGTGGTTAACAACTTTACTGTCTGGTGATAGAGTCCAGTAGATCAAAACAACAACGGGTAACACAAATTAATTCCTGTAGTAGAGAGATCAAATGTGCACAGAGAATAGTGGCTGGAGCATTCCTAAAAACACCTGTGTTCTATACACTCATGGCAAAAAAAAAATGAATGATTGCTTCTGTTTCCAGTAAACAAGGGTTAAAATATTGTCCCCAACATATGTCTGTCCCCAAACGTCACGGCTGACAGCAGTGCCTAATTAAGCAGGCAGAACTCAGTGCTGAGTGCCCTTGAACCAAGGAGACTCATTCCCACCAAGGGCAGCGAAGAAAGACCTCGGAGCCTGTTCAGCTTGAGGAGAAACGTTTTCTCTGCATTGTGCTCCCATTTTTGATCTAAAATAATCTTTTGTGCCTGTCGAGAGGACTGAGGAAAACACCTTGTATTTTTGGTGTATGTTCTGTATTGATAAACTTTAATCATGTTAATCCTTGATACAGCACTGATGATTTGATTTAAAGAAACACATCATATAACGATCTGTTTCTTAGTTCCTGGAAGTACCAAATTTCAGGGAAACTCTCCTCCATTCTCCCCAACATTGGTAAATTACCAGAAAAATGTCATAAAATCATCCATTTCAAAGTTCCCTATTTCAGATAAAATAGATAATTAGTACAGTAAAGCAATTATATCCTTTTGCTGCAGGCCATTGTTTCTGTATTATTTGCAAATCATGAACAGGCACCAGTCCTACCTGTGGAAAACAAAACTTAACAAAATCATTAAACAATATTTTACTTGTCAGTGCAGAGCAAAATTAGCTTTTTTGCACCAGTATGTGATTCTTATGGAAAGTATTTACAGCTGCATTAATTTAATGTTATAGGTTGATTTTTAGCATACTTAGCAGAAATAGTCTTCATTGTTTGTTAGATGTAGCACCACAATGGCTTCTGGTTGTGGATGCTGCTCCTGTCCTGAGAGGTTTCACACTGTGGAGGTTCCAAAATGAGCAGCGACCTTGCTGTTGTACTTCTCTGAAAATAACTCTTATTTATTCTCCAGCCCTTGTGCTTTTTCACTGCTGAGTTCCAAAGATCTGACTTTCAGTCCCGTGCTCCTTGATCTTAAGATGAGAGCCCAGTCAGCAGCACTGGAAAATGAAGACCTGTTGAAAGAAATTGATGAAGCAGGAGAAAGTTATTTATCTTCTGCACAAAATTTAAAAATGCTTTTAGGTTTTTTTCCCGATTATGTACCCCTTCATAAAAGAGAAAAAGCAGCAGAGAAAATTAAAAATAGTTACAAGCTCCTAAAATTCACTGTGAGAAAATGGTCTACCCTTTCAAGTTCTTAGAAGTCTAGACTTTATTTTATTAAAAGTTACTGAACATTGGGATCCACATTTTAATGTGTTCTATTAAGAAACAGATGATGGAGCAACTGAGAATAGTCAAATAGTAAAATACACGTCATGAACACTATCTGAAGAATAAGCACATACTTTCCGTAACATGATCTAAAGAAGTACTGGATGGATCTCCATATAAGCATATAATTCCCAGTGATACCAATTGGATCAGAAAGCAACAGAAATTTTCTCAAAACATTTGATATTGGTCCACCTTTCAATGTCGTATGGGCCTAGTCAGCTTCCTCTGCATGTCAGTGGATTTCAATTTGAAATCTCTGTGTTTCTGTGTATGTGTGTATCTAAAAAAACCCAGAAATATAAAACCAGTAACCAATTGCTTTTACAAAACAATGTAGAGGCTTCATTCTTTTTCTGATTTTTTTTCTTACTTTGTAAGTCACCTTTATCCACCTCATGATGCCATGGATGACATGAATAAAAATATTTTTTTGAGGTTGCAATTTCCTATAACCTGACTACTTCAGGCAACGACTGGCTTTTAAAAGCTCTTGGGTGGCTAGCTGAGCTATCTTGCAGAACTCTTTCACATTAAATTAATCATTGAATTTGGGGTCACGAAGAAGACTAGGAGCTAGTTTTAGAGTTGGATGTGGTTCATTTCATTTTCTTCTTGCCTTTGCAGTGTGAGATGCAGTTAACTTGTTTGAATCAAGCGGGAGTTCCATTTAACAAGTAAAACTTTGCAACTGAAGGACTCTGAAACTGGCGGATTTTTTCTCTTCTGTCTTGCCACCCAATATATTAGTGGCCTCCTGAATTTAATAAGAGGCCTTAAGTTGATTATAGAGTGCTAGAAACTGCTTTGTGTCAAATGAAATATTTGTTACCGTGACCTTTCTGATTTAGATGAATCACACGGGTAAACGCAGGGTTGGCTGACAATTCAGATCAGACAGACTTTTCCACTCTTATCTTAAATTTGTTCTTATCACTTACTTCCATTTTATTTATTACTTAGCTTAGAGGCATGCTTCAGATATGTGCAAGACAGAGGAAGGATATGAAATTCGGAACATGGTCATCAAGAAGACTATTTGAAGTATGGATTTACATCTGCTGTTATTAAAGATGAATTTTTTTTTTTACTATGATGACCATTAAAACCAAGTACTGAAATAAACTGTGTTTAGAACCAGACCTTCAAATCATTTTATCAAATTGTTGAACCAAGACTTCGAAAAATAATGAAGTACATTCAATTACATTGCTCTCGTAATATTACTAATATAAGTTTTGTTTAGTAAAAGCAAAAAGGGGTTCTATACTGTTACTAAATAATAAAAAATATTATTTCTCATCTTTTTTACTTTATAATTTCTCTTTTTGTTTTATAATGCACATAATGTAAGTACAGTGTATGGGTATTGAATTTATATGTAAATAAATATACATCTATTGGGGAGCATGCTCAAAAATTTTTACTAATGGAGAGAATGCTAAAAAAATTTGAAGACCAGTGCTTTAAACGATTTATCCTATATTGTTAAAGGATTTGATAGACTTTTCTAATTTTCATTTCAGGTTATCAACACAATGTTGCTCTGGTTTTTTTATTTGTATTTATTAGCTTTTTCCATGCCATATCTGATGGGCATTCATGTCACATTCCATGTGGACGTTTGCCTTTTATGTTAATTCATAAACAGAAGCAACAAAAACAAACAAACAAAAAAACACCACAAAAAAAAAACCCTATTTCCATGTGTGCCCAGCTGTGACTAATTCTCAAAATCAGTTATACTGGTCAGTAATCTCTGATAACATTTCCCAAGTCTTCTAAAGCAAAAGTCACAAATACCTGCACTGCCTTTCAAATTATATGAATGTTTTAACCCTTTATGCTTCAATCACCCTTTTCCCCCTAACAAATTATTTATTCTATATTTCATATTTCACTTGCCACTAGCAGTTTAATTTTGTTTCTAGCTTTTCTTTTCAGGGCTTTCTAAGTCTGCTTGATATGCTATTCCCTTCTCATTGCAGTAGTCAATGTCTCTTACCAACAAGCACATGAGAAAGCTTAACAGTAATATACAGAAAAGAGGATGGAGAAGGTAAATCATACCCCTTCATAAGGTGCTTTCCAGTTACATATATATACTTTTAGTGCAAATATTAGAATAAAGTATAAAAAAAAGTTTGCTGATATCTAATGACTGCCAATTTACTGCTCCAGTTCATTAAGTTCATGCCCTTTTATACATCAGAGATTTAAAATATGGTTTAAACGCTTTTTCATATTGGGGGATGCCTTTAAAAAATAGTGCAATTATTAACAGAATATTTAGAAATATTTACAAAGGGTAAAGAACTTATCTCATCCTGGCCATCTTCTATTTATAGCAACAACTGCCTGTGATGACATTGATGAGAATTAATTTTGGTTATCTACCATTAAACTGACTGTGTACAAGTATGTCTATTTACCTAATGCCAGTTTTTCTGTATAAATACAAAATTAACCTCCTAAACACTGTGATGCTTTTAAATGTACCATTAATATTTGAAATCCTGGAGATCACCATCAGTGCTAAAGACTGTCAGGAAGTGCTGCTGTTTCCTTAGTTGAGTACAGAACCCATTTATGCAGTGCTGTATTTAATTCACATTGCTGTATTTCAGATGATGTTTTGTGATTTCGTGATGGTTATTTAGTGATGTAATGGAAATCCTGGCATGGGCATGTTTATTTCTTATGTCCAAATATATCCATGAAATGTCTTATTAAAGAGACAATATATCTATCCTGGTAGAAGTTTAATTGAACTGAATTAATTAGTAGACATCATTTGATTGGACATTTCATTGTAGTAGGAGACATTTCTGATGCAGTAGGAGACTTAGGCTGGTTTACAGAATGATTTATTGGAAATAAGGAGTGAAGTAATTGATGTTCTGGATAAAAATACTTATGCTCTATAGGTCCTTAAAATTAAATTTCAATTAATGTGTTCGTGTTAGCACAAGATTTCCCACACTCTTTGTGTTTGTTACATGTGTGTGTAGAATATGGTTTTAGAAGATCAGTAGTCATCTACCCTCAAATTGTAATATGCTAAAGATAGAACAAAATAGAGCCCTTAAAAATGAGATTTGAAAGCTCCCTACAGTGAAAGTTCAGGGGAATTAAGTTGCTTGAAAGCCTTAAGAAATCTGGTTAAGATTTGAAATTACTGTCTAGAGATGGAGGTTTATCCTGTGGTCAGATCTGAGTTCAAAAGTAAGATTGTGTGGCCAAACTCTCATGCTAGATAAGCTCAAACTCAAACTCATCATTAAAACAAAGACTTCAACGAAACATTTAAAACAGTCTCTTTCTAATTATATTTTCCTTTGTATATCATCACTGGTTTGTGTTTGTTTATATTAACAATCCTAAAAGAATAAAATGAACAAGCCCAAAAAAATGCTCTTAGTTTAGTGAAGAATACATTCAAACTTGGTAACAGGAGAAATATTTAACTGCAACTGTGGTGCTGACGTTTCCAGGGTCCCATGGGAACTGTTGATGGTTTTAGCACTGAATGCCAGCTTAAAATCCCATCGGTAAAACTAAAATTCAGTAGCACAGCGTCAGACGTACGACAATGAAAAGACACAGGATATCTTTTCTTTCAGTGATTGACCACCTGCACTGGTTTTTAGTTCCAAACCAAGCTGCTTCCTGAGAGCCTTACTGTCACCCATTACTGTTCAATTTTCAAAATTCTACCCCTTCAGTGCTCCAGAGCTCCAGAGAGACTACTTCAAATTTCAGCAACATCTACTCTCTCAAATGTTGTGCCTGAAAATGTTGTGCCTTGAACCTCTTATCTAGGAATATGATGAGAATTATCTTTCTCAAACTATTTTATATAGCTTTTATTTGTTATTTCTAACTTTGAAAGACAAGGGGATATTTTTGGGAAAGACCATGTCCATAGCACTTTTCTTGTCAAACCAAAGCAATGCAAAGCTCACTCATGGTTCTGCAGCGACTCGACGCAGTTATCTCACCAGGCTAGCTGTGAGCTACCATCTCGTTCTGGCCAGAGCTCTTCATGAAAGGAAAAATCAAAGCTGTGAAAAAATTCAAGATCAGAACAAAAAGTCTAATCAAAAAGATGGCAATCTATATTTTTTCATATGCAGCCTACATGTATCTGCTGAATTTTCTGATCAGATTTTTTCACAGTTAAAATCAGAAGGGAGTGAGAATGTTCTTTTCCTCTTGGAAGCTGATAT
>WHYT01015831.1:0-61190 GCA_009806455.1 Tetrax tetrax
AGAGAGGTGGTGGATGCCCCATCCCTGGAAACGTTCAAGGCCAGGTTGGATGAGGCTCTGAGCAACCTGATCTAGTCAGGGAGGTCCCTGCTCCTTGCAGGGGGGTTGGACTAGATGACCTTTGAAAGTCTCTTCCAACTCTAACCATTCTATGATTCTATGTTCGCCCAAGGGACCGGACGGAAATGCAGTCTTGGATTGTGCTGAGCATTTCAAAGTTATCATCAATATTCTTCTTTCCTGAAGTTTTTAGACACTGCTTTGGAGCTCAGGAAAAAAAAAAAAGTGCATAACTGTTACTGGGTGGTAGTGAAGCAACATGCAATGTGAGATCATGTACAAGGTCAGCAGGAGCTTATGGGAGGGTGGAGAGTGAGGCAGCTGCTTACCCTGAACCTGGGAGGAAAGGCAGTTTTCCTGGAAAGCAAAATCAGCTTGGGATATGTTTGGAGGCTTTCTATATCTTGTGCTTCCTGTGCACTGGCGTGGTGCAGGACATGTCCTGCTCACTGACGTGACACTCAGTCCTGCTCCCACATTGCCTGTTCCCAGTCCCTTCTCTGGTGGTGGTTTGCCTCCTTTTTGTTGACCCAATTTATTGTACTTGTGGAAAAGTGGGAATAATTGGACAGATGGGTCCTACCTATATTCCAAATTGAGAATTGTACAACCAGTCCAGTTCACATTGATCCAGAAAACCTGATTTTGAGAGCAGGACCAAGATCTCCAGCTTTGTCTTTGCTTTGGGTACTTAAGTTTGCAGTATCAAGGTCCTGAGGGATGCCAGTAACGGAATATTCAAACTGACCTTCCCAATCTCTTTGCTTAGGTGGTGGTTTACTGCCCATTCACAGGCATTGAGCAAACCTTCCCATGCGGAAAATGGCTGGATGAAGATGAAGGAGATGGCCTCATAGAGCGGGAGCTATACGAAATGGTTTCCCTGCGCCAGAGAAGACTAAAAAGTAGGTACAAGTGCTCTGGAGCCTCCTGTGACCTCCCTGTGTAACAGCACCCTGAGTGCACCCATGCAATACGACATGGGCAGACCCATGGCCAGGAAAAGGCTCAAGTTAATTGAGTCCTACATGAGTATTAAAATAGAGGAAGGTAGATTCAAACTAGATGTTAGGAAGTTTTTTACAATGAGGGTGGTGAGGCGGTGGCTCAGGTTGCCTGCAGAAGTGGTGGATGTCCCATCCCTAGAAAAACATCCAAGACCGGGTTGGCCAGGGCTCTGAGCAACCTGATCTGGCTGGAGATGTCCCTGCTCCTTGAAGGGAGGTTGGGCTGGATGGCCTTTGAAGGTGCCTTCCAACCCAAACCATTCCATGATTCTATAAGTTTCAGCTTTTGAACATTCTAGTTTGGGAAGTTTAAAATGAAACTTTTAAAATATTTTGAAAATTGCAGTCATTTTCCTCAGGGAAGGAATTGGACCTGGTAGCCTTCCTAGGTTCACTGGGTTTAGGATTGCCTCAGCCACCATCTCCCCTTTGCAGACAAGCTAGGCTACATTTCTTATCACTACAGAAGAAAAACTTCTCTGGTCCAGATGGAAACAAAACCTAAATATAATAAAAAGACAAACCTGGAGGAAAACAGGAAGAAGAACCAAACTGTTCTCACTAACGTCAACTTTTTAACTCTTGGCCTTAGAGAAAAAACAGCTCTTAGTCCTGTCCAGCTGCCAAAGGTTCCTCCTGAGGTATTTGAAGCCTCTTCTCTAGAGGAAGGCGATGGCACACGTTTGCTGGGAGATGCTGCTGTATGCAGAGCGGTGTACTAGCACGTTCATCCATCCACACACCGCTCCAGCACCCGGCTTCGCTGGCTGAGGTGCACCGAGCAAACTGGATGGCTGCCACCCCGCCTGTGCCAGCGTGTATCTGTAAGCAGAATGTTTTAATTAGGATAATAGATCCCGTTTAATCTGAATGCTTCGGGTGGGCTCCTGCTTAAACGGCAGTTCATTTAAATAAGCTTTATCTAAATGTTAGCCAGTGTTAGGACCACATTGCGCCTCTGATTCGGTCCGTTTAACTAAAGCATCTGCAACCTTTAACCCTCTATTATCAGCTCTGATTGTTATTGACAGGCTAATTCCCCTGCTGCCGCAGTGCAGGAGATAGAGAGCGTTAGCCTTGAGAAATCTGTGACCTTTAGCTGCCAGATTATAGAAGCGTAAGACTTGGAGTTAGAAAAGACCTATTATATCATCTTGCCTATCTCCCCATGCATGCAGGACTGTCCCTTTCTGTAGAGCGGATCAAAGCTTGGTTCGACCTCGCTTTGCGTATCCATGGTGAAACGGCTCCCTGCGCAGCGTTTGCAAGCTGTTCACCCAGCGGATTTCAGCTTGACGCGTAACTTGTATTTATTCTGAGTCTTTTTTTACTTTTTTCCTCCCTTATCTTGAATGTTATCCCAGAAACCGTTGTGTCAGGTCTAGCCCTCCCTGGTGTTTGTGCCCTGGGGAGTGTTTGCTCTGGCTCTGAGAATTTACAAACTGCCTGGATTCCTTGATGTGAAGGGATAGGAAACAGGGGAACGTGCCCAGTGAGCCCTGGGAGGATGATGATGACGATGGGTGTTTGGGGAAATGCCTGGCCTCCTCTGACAGCTGCAGACCTGGCTCACCCATGTTTCTCCCTGTGTGGTTTCTCCCTGACAGCCTTCTATCAGCCTTTAATCCTGGTACAAGTTCCCCTTTCCCCCTCCCTGCGCGCATCACTCCTCTTCTTCTTTCCCTTGGCAAGAGGTCAGGGAGGCCAGGGCAGACAGATGAGGGAAATCTCTGGTGTCTGGACCGCCCTTGCTCTTCTCCCCAGGGAGAGCAGGCTGCTGTATCACATGCCACGTGCATGCGTGCCTTCGCTTCATTTCTGCTCAGGTAAAACTTGTCGGTGCTTTTCAGAAGGGAGTGGCCATCAACATTTTGAAAATGATTAAAATAAGGGCCAAACTTCTAAAAGTAAGTTCCTCTTCCCCCCTAATTTTTATGAGTGGCTCTTACCTCCTTTTTATGGTCAAATGCTGAGTAGATCAGTAACAATCTAATTTATGTGCATGTTATCGTATTTTTATATTCCTTTCTGGGCTCTGAAGGTCAAGCTGTGCTCATGTGGGCTGGAGCATACCAAAAGGGTTAGCAATTCTTTCATTAGGATTTGTTAATAATTCAGATGATGTCTGAGTCAGGAAGGAAACCTGTTCCCTTTTCTGTAGATGCTGCAAGGCCTGCAGAAGCGAAACGTGTTATTATCAATAAAGAATGCAGATGAGGGGCTCTTCAGAGGAAATAACATCGCCTTTATATGTGCAACCACCCTCTGGTATGAAAAGCAATGTAAAGTTGCTGCAGGTGGATTGCTTTTACAGTAAAATGTTGGGTGAAGACTTAAGAGGTAAAAATTTTGTAGCTTTGCCATGGTCTTTGGGCACGTAACTTGTAGTAACACAAGTGCTACCTGAAGTCGGGTGGGATTCAGGCATTTAAATAATTCAGAAACTGTTGAAAAATATCTTTGCATTGCTCTCAGCAGGTCTGCCCCACATGACACAGCCTGGCTAGAGATATCGGAATGGGCTCTGAGCCAGCCTGTCCTGCAAAAGGCAGGTCTGGGGTAATTAGTCCAGTCTCAGAAAGGCTCATTAGCTCAGGATTAAGTGATATGTGGCTGTTTCCCTACTCTTCCTTCGAAGCTACCAGGAGCTGCATGGCGCTGTACGCCAGTAACTGGAGACTCTCATCAACACAAAGAAGTATTTCCCTGGCTTTAAAATGGTCTTTGAAGGTAGAGTTGTAGGTGTTGGAGAAGTATACTGAAACTACAGAGATGGAGCACATCCCTGGATTACCCTGTTAGTAAAGTATGATACAGTTCACCTAGAAAGTGGTGATTTATGTTTTTTCTCTTTTTATTTTAAATGGAAACACACAGTTGTATTTCCAGGCAATCTGATTCCTGGATGTCATGTAGCAGCTGATCATGTTTGTGCAAAAAAGGGTAAAATGTCCTGGTCTTCCGTCATACCATCATTCCCTCTCTACCACCCAGGGAAAAGAATAAGGATTATGTTTTTTTTTTTTACCAGGACACCTTTAAAAATAACTTTGTTAAACAAAATGTCTCGAACATTTCTTTGTAGAAAACCCCTGGTCTCTGTGGATCTGGACAAGTGACATTAAGAATGCAGGGACAGACGCCACCATCTTCTTCCAGGTTTATGGAGACAAGGGAAAGTCAGATGAGATGAAGCTGGACAACAATTCAGACAACTTTGAAACTGGACAGACTGACAAGTTCATGGTATGAACCTCATGCTAGTGATAAATTTGGCATGGTATTGTCTTCCAGGGTACTACTACTACTACTTCTTCAGCCCCATAAAGAAAATCAGCAGCTTGATATCTTTACATCAATAGATCCTTCTGAAGTGGAGGTGAAGCCATTCAGTTTGGTGGTGAAGCAAATTATTTCCCCATCTGTGGATCAGGTTTGTCTTCTCCAAACAGGGCTTAGGCTGCTGCTTATTCGGATCCTCAGGTGATGACTTCAAATCATGGTGGTACTAAGTGCCACGTCTCCTTTGTGGATCCTGAAGCACATGGTCTCCTCAGACACAGCCCCACTTATGTTATAGACTCCTCCACCCAACTAGACCATGCCTCTCTAAAGCTAACAATTTATCTGTTGTTCATCCACTGCCAGAGTGGTCATTAGCTATTTACAGGAGAATTCATAGTGGTATTTCTTCTCTTAGTGATCTAGTCTTCTGCCTCCTTGGCTGTGAGCCTCCGTGAATATTTGGGGCTCAGCTTAACACCACGTTGAGTTTGGAGGCTAGGGAGAGTCGTCTTCTGTTTAAGAACAAATATGTTCAAAAGTTAACTGGGGACTGGTCAGAGAAAAACTGAGAAACAAGGGTTTTTAATGCATGGCTGGAACGAAAACATTTAGCCCCTTCGCACCAGGAGCCGTAGATGCCTTCTGGAGGAAGCATGGCTGTGCTCCACAGGCCCTGTTTGAGAAATAGTTGAAGCTTGAGAATTGGTCTTAGTTCTCGCTGGGAGGAATGGTTTCAAGGAGCTTTCATGATCAAAATTGTTTGGATTCAACTTACATGTTCTTTCCTGAGAGGCATAAAGCTGTCTTTGTGGAGTAGGGTTTGTTACTTTTAAAGAACAGAATTGTTTTTTTAGCTTAGTTTTTGACTCCTCTATGATTTGGCTGTTCAGAAATGTCCTTTGTGTGCATGCTTTGTTGACTTATGTTGCTGAGGTTTTTTTTTCCCTCTATAGATTGAGCTGCCTGATCTGGGCACATTTTACAAACTTCGGATATGGCATGAGAAAAGAAATCCCTTTGCCGGCTGGCATCTGAATAAGGTGAGAGGACGGCAGGTGGAGGTAGGTCTGAGAAGCCAGGCTCGTCAAGAGATGTGCACTAATTCCTGGGTCACTGGCAGCTGGGTTGGATGTGCAGTGATCGGAGGTGCCTCCCTTTACAGACAGTTCCGGCTGAGGGGTGGAAGTGGAAATCCTGCATGAAAATGGAATTTGAAGAGAGCACATCATAGTGTTTACAAAAGTATATGGGGAGAGAAGGATTCATGGTGTGTTTTTTTTTTTGAGGAAATTCCTTCTCCTTCCCATCCCACTCAGTTCAGCCCCACTATGTATGGGAAATGAGAGCAATGGGAAATGGCCGCTCTCGACAGCCCAGAAAAATGGTGAAAATCACTTTTCCCCACCCTTGCAGTGTCAGACCCGTCACTGGGGTTTTTTCCCTTGCTCTTCAGGAAGCCTCCTCCTCTTAGAGATCATGACTGTACAGAAAGGCAAACCCGTTCCTTCTATGACCTATTTAAGTTGGTCATAACAGAAAAACTTACAGTAGAGACCTGTTGTACAGTGGAGCATAACCTGCCCTAAAGTGCTACCAGCCCCATTGGAGGAGGTGGACAGTTGCAGTCTGGAGAAGCCTGTGGAGACTCTGCAGGAGAGAGCAGCCCTGTGCTGTTTTGGGAAATAAATAGGGTGATCTGCTTGATCTTCTGTCACATTTCCTTTGTTCCACCAGCAATGATTACCATGCTGTCAGCCCTTATCTGGCTCTGCAAGGTAGCAAGTCCATCTCTGTTTCACCCACACTGCTACAGAGCTTAGGAGACGTTCTCTGCACTTAATAAAACATAGGCTTTGCTCCACAGCCATAAATATCGACGATGATAGATCACAATTTGCCGCTTAGAGAGGCAGTTGCAAAATCATACACAGCCAAACACCTCTCCAGTGGGCAGAGGACATTAAGTACTGCTGTGATCACCATATGGGTGGGAGAAGGTGTCTGGCTGTGGTCTTTATCAAAAGAAAGTGCTGGTCAGACTTTGGGCCGCTGCAATCATCTCTATTAATTTGTTCACAGGTGACGAGTAAGAACGAATAGACCTTCCATATTTCCCTGGGGTATCCTCTTTTCCTGCACAGAAATTGTGTTTAGGGAGGACAAGAGGGATTTGATGGGATTCACTTTGGGCCAAATTGTCTAAGCAAACCTGGTGAAGAAATCATGACTGTATACAGCCAGCCAGATGTATCCAGAATCCTATCACTGTGCATCCATTTTAGCATCTAGGAACTTAGCTGAAGCCTTAACGATGCTTTGTTCCAGTCATCACACATTCCATGCCAGGCTTGCGTCATGTTGGGTCAGGCTTCCAGTTTCTGCTACAAGAACACAAGAACAGCCATACTCATTGGACCAGAAGTCCATCTAGTCCAGCATCCTCTCTCCTGTGTCACATAAGTGCATGATTAGAGAACAGTAAGAAAAGGACAAACATTTATGATACTTCCCCCTAATATTCTTCCAGTTTGCAGCCCTTTCCAGTTGGAGACCTACTTCCTGAACAGACCTACTAAACGTGAAGCATTTAGTAGATTTCTCTTCCATTTATTTGTTCAAAGGTTCCAGTCTCCCCTTGAACATTTAAACTTTTAGCAACTAAAATAGCTTTTGCCAAGGACTTCACGGCTGATTGTGTCCATTTGCTTGCTTTGAATTTTGCTCTACAAGCATCATTTGATGCCCTGTACTTCTTGTAGCAGAAGAATGAACAGCTGGCCCTCTCTACCTTCTCCATGCCACCTGTGATTTTGTAGACCTTCATACTCTTCCTTCACCCACTTCTCTAGCTATCTGCAGGGCTCCACCTTATTTGTCCATTACTTTTTTGGAAGCTACTGCAGATCTTTGATCATGCTTGCTGCCATTTTCTGGGTGTTTTCTAAATACACTGTTATGAGCTGTGGAGACCATCCACAATTTGCTCTGAGGATTTATATGGTGGCGTATGATGAGCAATTATTAAGAGCCATGGTATCCGTCAAAACTTTCACAACACCATGGAGGGATTGGAAAAAGGAGGAATGAAAAGCCATTGGCTAAGATGGACTTTGCTCCGTGCTTCGCAGCGCTGCGTGAGTCTGAATGATGGTCTCATTATTAATGTGTGTTATTCCTGTGCTGCTACCTACTCTTGCTTGCCAGGCAAAAAAAAATCTGTCAGGAGTTTGTTGCTTTTTTTGTCTTCAAGCCTCTGAACTCATGCGGTGTTTTGGTTTAATGAAGGTAACCCTGCTGAAAACGCTAACAAAAGACAAATACTCATTCAACTGCGGCCGCTGGCTAGATATAAATGAAGAAGACAATGAGATTGTGCGGGAGCTCCCTGCAGAGGGATCTCTAGTGACTGAAGTCATGCCAGGTGAGACCCACGGGCTCTGTGGAGGGGCTTGCTTAGGACCTGAATAGAAAGAAACCCTCTTTGTGTAAGGGAGGCACAGGCAGGCCAATGCAATTCAATTAGCTGCTCTTTCTGGCACTTTCTCTCTGCAGTATTTTCTGTGCGCATCATTAGCTGCATGAAGCCTCAGAAATCCCAGGCTCTTATTCTGAGCAGATTTCTCTGTGGTGGGAGATGGGAGAGATCTGGCTGCAGCACAATTGTTTACAGATCTTTTTTTTTTTTTTTTAATTTGTATTTTTTTCTGGTGTCCTTTAAAACATGAAATGCCAGGTTTGAAGGGATGTTCATGGGAACCGTACACAGCCAAAATACAATCCAAAATTTAACAATAATTTTTGGACTTTGATGTTTTATTTACTTATATGCACATTTATGCAGCTATGTGTATGAATGCATAGGAAGTTGCACGGAGCAGTTGTGCAAGCGCATAGGCACCTTTCAGTGCATGTGAGTAACTGGAAATATTTTTTTGGGTTAACTGTGCTCAAGCTAAAGGCTTAATTAAGGAAAGCTGCAGAACTTTTTGTTGGCTTCTGAAGTGGTCACATCTGTCTTGACTTTGTGTCACAAGAATTAAATGTACTTGGAGGGGGAATTTTGAAGAGCAGAATACCTCAAGGTGGCCATTAGGATTTCTTTTATTTCCACCAAAGCACCAAATGGAGCTCCACACTCTGTAGACCACAAGTCCCTGGTTTTGTGAAATTTCTGATGCACTCAGTGATCTGCATGCAGCTGAGCAGTTCCTCAGAAGAGGAGGAGTAATTGTAATTGCAGATGTTATTAAAATGTAAATAAACCTGGTTTTGAAATGTATTTTTAATCAACTGTGGAGAGGGCTGCTTGAGTTCAAATGCAGGCACTTTTCCATGAGGAGCAGTTGTGCTGAGCAGAGGCGAGATGCAGTGCCCATGTGTTGGGCTTGCAGGCGGGTTTTGGAGGGAGGGTGGGAGCATTGCTTCTTGTACCCTCCTGATGCTGGAGAAAAAGGTCACTCTTTCTTGAAGGTTGGTCTGTGGGCTGGTTCTTCATTGTGAAATTTCTTCTAGAAATGCTTCACCCGGTGGGATGGGAGGGAGGAGATGAGGGCAGCGTGGGGAGACGAAGGCAGCTCAAAATCCATCCAGCAAAATCCCAATGAGGTTGGTGGAGCACTGGCCCAGGTTGCCCAGAGATGTGGTGGATGCCCCATCCCTGGAAACATTCCAGGTCAGGTTTGATGGGGCTCTGAGCAACCTGATCTGGTTGGAGATGTCCCTGCTCCTTGCAGGGCCGTTGGACTGGATGACCTTTAAAAGTCCCTTCCAATCCTAACTATTCTATGATTCTAGATAAAAATCTCAAAGGTGAAAAGGAGGCAAAACAGAATCCAGACTCCTGCACTGTGAGGATCCCAAGGTGATACGGCCAGCTGGGCTCGTCCTGCCCCGTAAAATCAACGTGAAGAGCCCGTTCCTCAGGTCAATGAGTGCTTGGCCCTTTTTAACTCTCTTTGTCTGCCAGCCATGCCCCTAGATGCTGAAAATTGTGTTTTTCCCTGAACACATTGTTAGAAGGTCTCCCATCACCTGGACCTTCTCAGGAAGGCAGGACAGCAGGTAGGAGGGCTGGGGCCTCAAAGAGGCTGTGCACTCCAATTCATGAGGTTTTACCTGAAGGAGATGGCATTTTTGTGTGCTGCTTTGAAGGGGTTTTATGAGTTTTCTTAATATTTCAGGCCTTCCTATTTTTTTTTTTTTTTCCTAGTGATAACATAGAATTATATAAGTCAGTACATCAGCAGGAGCACTAACTGGAAGTATGAACACTTCAAATTAATGGCAAGTCTGTGGAAAATGCAGTAAATTTAAATGACAATTAATTGTGTTGCTGAAATTGTTTTACTAATTTATGTCTCCACAGTGATAAAATACCGGGTGACAGTTTGCACTGGGACGGTAAGTGGGAGCGGCACAGATGCCAACGTCTTTGTCTGCCTCATTGGTGACCAGGGAGACACAGGAGACCGCGTTCTCTACAACTGCATCAACACTGTCAATAAATTTGAAAAAGGCAATGTAAGTTCATGCAGCAGCTCCTTAAGATGGATTTGAAAGCATATGATGGTTTGTAGATTTTTTTTTTTTTGAGATGTGCGTTGGTGAACTTTGCTGATTTACCTGCCGGTTTGGGAGTGGGGAGAAATAATTCACGTCCACAGAGCATTGTAACAGGTTGCAGCTGGAGGAAGCTTTAGGTCAGGGACAGTGTGCCCTTGCTTGACATTGGTATGTTCATTAAAGAGTCTCCTTTGCTCCCCATCTAAGTACTGACTGTTAAAATTGCATCTTCAGATTAGGAAAGGCTTCCAGGAAATCTGTCCATCTTTTAAGAACAAGAGGGAGACTTTTCCCCAAACTCTAATATGTCAAAAATTTGTCTCCCAGGGCAAAGGAGGAATGAACATCTTATTTAATGTGAAAATGAGAACCGAAAGCTTAGTGAGTGTCCTTTGTATTTCCTCCAGTCTCCCCTCAACTGTGCTGCACTCAATTTTTGCTTCTTATTTTCAATGTATTTTTCAACATGTTTTTGTATGCCCATGTCCTGAACGGAGGTGTGTGGAAATGGCCTGAAATGAAGACTGAGCTTGCTTGATGGAAAGCTGGAGATAATGAAGAGGTGGAACTGTAGTTAAAACCCTGGCAGAATTAACAAGCAAATAGTGTGCTGATCTGATCTATGGGGTCAACCTACTTAATATGCATGCAATTCTGAGGCACGTCTGAATCTCTAGGGTTCACCAGAACATGGTAAAATGCATCAGTGTCTCCTGGGGGATATTTTAGGAATCTGAAACCAGAATTCTGCAAATTTCCCATCTTTTGATTGAAGAATTGGAATGAAAAGAAAATGAGGAGAAAAGGAGGTCACGTTTTCAAAAGTGACCATTGAGTTCAGGTTTCTGAACTATGCAGTAACACTTTGAATTTGCCTTTAATTGTCCAGAATTTCCAGTTTGTCACTGAAATGACTAAATTTTTTAGACTTTAGAATAGCTTTCATAAGTTTTTTGTGCTTGTAAGACCCATCCGTGGAAACATGTGGCATTTACATAATGGGAAAATTCATTCTGCTTCTAAATAATATAAATATTTGCAGACATGAACATAGCAAATCTCATATTTGTGCCTATGCACTTACATGATAGATTTTTTAATTTTAAAAGGTAGATCCAAGCTGTAAAGGACAGCATTTTGTCATTTGGCAAAGTCTTGTTTTGTCAACACAGTACTTAAATGAGTTTTGTTTTGCTGGTGGTTTGAAGACTATTTCGATAGAGTTCCTAAAAAAAATGTTTTGTTTACAGAAGAGACAAGTATTTTAAACACAGATGATGACTATTTTATTTTTACTCCCAAAAATATGTTATAGGGCAACTTGTATGAAGGGAAAAAAAAAAAACCAAGGAAAAATAATGTTGGAAATCAATTCATGTGATTAATGGATTCCAGATGCTATAAACCAAAATGGAATCTGTAATGAAAAATGGCTCTTTTAGTATGAGGAACTGAAAGCTAGTGAATGAATTTGAAGCCTTTTAAGGACTAATCCTGACAAACTTAGAGCTCGTATATTCAAGAGACTGAATGAGTGTATCCACACATATTAACTCGGATACCCTGTTGAAAAGAAATGTAGCCAAGTCAGTGTGGTCTCTAATCTACAGCCACTAAAACCAAAAGTACCTTAATTACCAATTTAACTTGAAAACTTTGCTTGCAGGTGCAAACTAACAGCCTGTATAGAAGGTAAAATTTAAAGATGCCTCTAAATTAGGTATTTGCCCTCCTGCAGTTCCATTTGGTTAGCTACTTATTAATTTATATCAGCCTTTAATAAGTAAGATGAACATCAGGCCTAAAGAATTAGACTTCATTGACTTAGGCTGACTCAGTGAGGTTTTAATACCTTAAATTCCCAATTCAGCAGTTTTGGGTAAGTAACTGACTCTTGTTCACGTATTTAAGCCCATCATTAACACTAAAACCAGTGGCAATATGTATAGTTGTCTTTGTTTTAAAGGTCAGTCTGGAGTCCTGAGTGGTGGAAAAAAATTATGATTGTTTTAATAAAATTAAAGATTTGAATAAACATTGCCTTGCCACCATGCTTTCTGGTAGTTAGCTGGAGATATGCTAGCACCGTTTGTGCTTTGGGGGCTTTGGGGAGGTGAAGAACGAAGGAATCGCAGTGTTTGGTTAGCTTTCTTGTACCTAGTGAGGCGTCTCAGCCAGATGCTAACCACAGCAGCCATATGTTTGTTAGTCTCTGTGCTTCAGATATGCTGTGTGTTTACACAGGTATTTACCGTATGTGTGTGTACATCTCTATGTGTACTATAGATATTTGTCTGGTCCGACTCCCAGAGGAGTAATTCGCTCTTTTAATACATCTCTCTTCCTTCAGCCATCGGGAACTACTGCTCCCAGTACACTCTTGGGTAACCGCGCTCTGGTCCTGAGGGCCCACCTCTTGGGCTAATCTGTAGGTTGGTGATTTGAGCCCATTTCTAGGGGGAAAATAAAATAAAATAAAATAAAATAAAATAAAATAAAATAAAATAAAATAAAATAAAATAAAATAAAATAAAATAAAATAAAATAAAATAAAATTAATGTCTCTTGTGAGGTATTAAGAGTATTTAGCTGCTGGGTAAGGTTCACACCAATCTCTGAACACAACTCATGGAGCAGCTGGAAGTACCCCAGTGCAGCCATGCCCAAGTCTTGCACTGCAGGAAATGGCTGGGGTTAAATTGTGCTCAGCAGTCCATGTCATCTGAATTTAATACAGGGTAGCACCTTTGAACGGTACTTCTAAATATCTCTGTGGATTTGTTCTGAAGTAACCCGATTTCCCAGAAATCTGACATCTGCACAGGGGCTTGAACTTGGATTTCCTGCCTCTCTATATGAATTTCTTAATACTCAAATTACTTTTCTTTTTTACAGTTGTGGAGGGCATGCAGTGCTGTGGGAGATTTAAAATGCTAGCAGATCATATATTTGTAAATCTAGTGTTATACATCTAGCACAAGTATTCAAGCTTTCATTCTTTGGTAAAATAATTTGTACTTTCTCCTTCATCTTGTGAAAGATTATCTTGCAGGATGCTGATGATGTAGATTTGATTGCAATAATAAATTTAGGAGTTTTTTGTTTGTTTTTAAGGAGAGATATTGCCTTACCTTTTTTTTTTTTTTTTTTTCCCCCTCCTTCTCCAAGGCTGATGAATTCTTCGTTGAAGCTGTAACGCTGAAGCAGGTGAGGAGGGTGAGGATAGGGCATGATGGCAAAGGAGGAAGCAGTGGCTGGTACCTTGCCAAAGTGATAGTGAGGGAAGAAGGACAGCCAGAAAGTGAGGCTGTGGAATTCCCCTGCTACAGGTACTGGAAACAATGCTTGCAAATTGTGCCTTCCTCTATGCATTTGCTAGACTTTGAAGAGCCTAGCTGCTGCTCCAAGATTGGAATTCTCTGAGCACGGCTTTAATCCTTTTTATTTATTCATTTATTTATTTCCGCTAAGCCTGAAGGCAAAGAGTGTGGATTGGGAGGTTTAAGATATGGCTAACTCCTCTTACCAAATGAATAGCAATCTGAATTATGAATTTCTCAGCAATTAGCTCAGTAATACCGAGAATTTCCAAAAGGTAAAATCCACCTTCCAGTACCACACCTGCAATTGCCTGCTGCAGAAACATACTCTGCAATCCGCTGCAATCTGCTAGTTTTTACTGCATGTGTGGGATGAGGTTCTAGTCCCTCACATGCACATCCCATCTTTCTAGGAGAAATGGGATGTATTTTCATGTTGGGAGAATGCAAAATTGTTATGCTTCCGTCCTGAGCGCTCCTTGCATGAAAGGAAATGTAAGAGAGCGGTAGAGCCGAGGGCTGTAACTTACCCCTGTGGGTGAGTTATAAATGTATTCTTCTCTTTCCTAGACAGTCAAGTGGCCAAAAAGAAATCTGCTGTGCTTGAGGCTACCCATAGGGAACAAGATGCACCATCTGTCCTGGCACTAGCTAAGGTCTGCCTCAACATTGCAGCACAAGCTAGAGAGAACTGGGTGAAAACGTGAGAGTAACTTCAGCATAGTTCAGTGTCCCATAAAGTCCCACTTGCCCTTTCAGGATATCCAGTCTGTAGGATGGATGTTCATTGAGCTCTACTTAAGAACATCGAGTACCTGCTCTAAAAAATAATCTCCTGGGGGACAAGTGGAATTGTAAAACACAAACACAATTATTTTTGAATTGCAAACAAAGGTAACAGCACTAAACTGATTTCTCTTGTCACTGTAAACTAGGAAAACTCCACTATAATGAGTCAGCCAAAAAAACCAAAACAGGAGTCAGCCCCAACCTCTCTGCGTTGCTAAAACCACCTCACATCAGAGAGCAAACTCACCAGGGAGACAGCATGGAACAGCAGATGCAATGTCATCTTGGCTGTGAAAAGCAAGCCAGTCTCTCCCTTTTCAAAGAACAAACCATCTTGTCACTGCTGCCTTTTGATACATGTTTAACCACCATAAGTTTTACTGAGTTAGGCAGGCAAGCCACACAGGTTTGTACTTGGACATGACGTGTCCACGTGAAGAGCTGTTTTGCTCAGATTGCTCAGAGAGATTTCTGTGTCTAGCTGCACTGTGCAGCTGGCTCATTTTAAAAATTTCCTTTTGAATTGGTGCCTTCCTTGACTATATAACTGGGTGTTTTACCTCGACCCTGTTCCCCTTAGCTGTACACTTGTGGGTCGGAGGCATCAGAGCCCACAGGGCATTCCCCTCAGGCCAGGGACTGGAAAAGGAGGGAGAAAGAAAACCCAAGACCTTATCCCCAAAATATTCATGGACTGCATTCAGACTTCAAGTCACAAGTGATGGAATTCCACTCTTCTTACTTTTCTTAATGTCTCTTTTTCCAAGCAATATCAGTGTTGTTTGTGCGGCTTTATTTGCTGTCCTTGTGCCAGCATTATCTCTTCCTCTCAGATTGAGAAGGTAACATGACTGATCGCCTCCAAACACAGGGACAGCTGCTCCCTCTCACTATCTTTGGTGCCCGTGTCTCTTGAGAGACTGGGGCATCATCGCAGTATACGGGTGTCGTCATGGAGTCTGGAGAAATCTGAGGGCAAAGGTGCTCACCCACTGCATCCTCCACATGAGGGTTAAACGTCTCCATGACCTGCAGCGTTTGGATGTTCCCCTCCAGCCCTGTAGGCCAAGGATAGCTTATGTCCTTGCTGCTTTGGCAGGTGCTCAGGGAGACCTGCTTCTTCACAGCCAAGATGTTGAAGAAGACTTGGCCAAGAAGAGCAGCCTTCTTTTAGTGAACTGGTGCAAGTGAGGTTAATTAGAGCGTCTGTCTGGGGCATACCAGGGAAGCTTCTGTTTCTGCTTGGCCAGTCCATGGCCAGACAATAGACATGCTGATGTTCTCATTGCCTTCATCTCCAAGACCTGATTGACTTCTACTCTTATACAGTAAAAAATTGCATGGTCTGGAGAAAACAATTTCTGCTGCTGTGTCCTTACTGAAAGCTACTCTGTTGACTTTCTGCCGCTCAGCTGCTACTGTGAGACAGGTAGAGGGAGGACAAAATGCCTTCCAGCAGAAACACATCTCACTTTTGCAGAAAGCTTCACAGGCTTCTTACCTCTGTAAAAACCAGGCTGTACCAGCGTGTGGAGAGCAGATATTATAGCAAAGAGCTGCCTAACAAGCTTCCACTATAACTAATGTCTGTAGGATATCCTTGTAGATCTTCATTCCATATACCTCATTGAAGTCTCTGTTCTTGTTGTTTATGTATTCATATACATGGCTATGTTTTGTCTTTTTAATTTGAAAGCTTTTTTATTACTCTATAGGAACATCTATTACCTAACAGTCACAAAAGCTCCATGAGAAGAACTGTCTTTGCTGTACAAGGGAGCCAGCAGAGATAAAGAGAAGCTAAGAGGATTAATTGTGAGTTTGTGTCAGATTCAGGAAGAGCATTGAGAAATAATGACTCCCAGGCCTGTGCTTTCAACTCTTAACACAGTTGGCTGTAAGGGGAATGGCTTGTAGCTCTTCTTAGAGTCAATGATTTTTAAAGCGGTCTTTTGATCCGTGCTTGCAAGAAGTAAATGCAAGTAAGTTCTCCAAGCGTTATTTGCAGAACCACTAGTACATCACTTGGATGCACTGCAATATTATTGCTCCCTTATGACCACATGACATTATAATATCCATGCTTTTACACTGAATCATTCAGCGGCACAACTGAACCACCTATACATTACAACACCTGGTGTGGTTTAGATGTTGTGATTATGAATACTGCTAGAAAGTTCAAAATGAAGGAGTCCACCTTTTGCTCCAGAACTGGAGCCAAACCTTTTTGAAGCTCAGAACTGAGTTCTTCCTGTAGAAGTCCAGGAATGCACTAGCTGACATTCTCTAAAATAGTCTATTTTTTCACAATATTTATATTCTGGACAGAAATTAATTTTCAATCAGGCAAAGTCATGAGTTTGTGATAGGATAGAATTTTATATGCTATACATCATTACAGCTCTACTAAAATCTTCAATGATACCTCATTACATTTTTTTCTAAGCATATGGACTGCACTATCCTAATTTTTCTCCAGCACAAGCATAAGGGAACATCATTAATTCTCTGAAGAACAACAGACCATAAATGGGATGATGCACTAAGGAGGCTCCTGTGAAAGAACACCTATTCAATCAAATGCCAGAAGTGTTCACCGTAAAAAGGACCCAGAGAAACCTGCTTTTGTTGTTTAAAAATAGACCGAAATGTCTATTTTACACATATATACATAGGCTGTATTTAAAGACACATACAGAATACATATTTATCTATAAATCTAATGGATGTGCTAATCACTCTAATTGCACACAGGGTGTTGTCTGCTAGACTTCTAGTGCTATATATGACATCACACCATATTTTTTTACAGTGCTTCCCTGATTCTCTGATCCCCTAGAAATTCTCGCTGAAGTGGCTTTCGTGTCTCATTTGTGTCTGCTTTGGGTTATTGGACGTACAATATCTCTTGAGAACCAAGTATGTGATACAGGACATGACTACACCCTTGCAAAATCCACAGTGGCATGTGAATTATATGCACTGAAATTGTATGGAAGCTCTGATAAAATAAAAGACTTTTGGCAGATCTTTTGTACTAGGAATATGATGGCACTATATACCGAAAAATTCTATTTTCTACAGCCTGATGTGTTTATAATGTGTCAATCCATTCATGTTCAGTGTAAGATTATAAACCCCTGGTTGCAATCTGCTGCTCAGTGTTACACTATTGGAATTACATTGAAGTGAAATTAGGATATTGCAGTGTATGCGCTGTAGGGAAGGAACACAGTGGCATTGCTCATCCACATACTTCCTCTGTCACTAAAGTAATCTTCTTGAGAAAATAGTGCTGCTGCCACTTCTGCCTGTTTTCTTGGCTGAAACAATGTAAGGAGCCTTGAGCCACTTCTGCTGATAAATCTTCCTCTTCCTCCTCCAGTCCAAGAGTTACTCTTCCTCAGTAGCTACCAAACTTGGTAAAAGGAAAGTCTTTATCTAGGGGTGTGTCCTCCTGTTTAGACTAATTTTTCTCATCTGTCTTCACTGCCAAAGTAGCTAGCATTTGCCACGCTGCACAAAGAGATCTGTTTCTTTTGGGATGTATTTTGTATCCTGCCACCTTGGCGCAGAAGCGGTTCACCCAGGTTTGTCCCGCATCTCCCTAAAACACCAACAACAGTGAAGGTGACAGAAAACAACAGCATGTACATGGGCAGCAGAAACAGGAGCTTGCAGGACACAAAAACCAGCAGCAGGAGGGCAGAAGTGTCTACCTTGTGAGCTTCTGCTTTCGTGAAAGCCAGGCTGAATTCAGTGGTCCTGGGGTGGCAGAGTTCAGGCTCGACTTTTGCGATGGTGCGATCCCCTAGCCGTTGGATACCTGCCCAAGGACGTGAATCCTGAGCCATCGTCAAGAACTACATGATACAAAGGTATAAAGACAAGTTCTAACAGGTAAAAATAATCTCCCAATCCCAAAACATTAATAAAGGCTTCCTTTCTTGAGACAATGCGATGTCTTGGCATGCTCCTCTTCTGCTCTCTTGTCACTCCACCCTTGCTCATTCTTCACATCCATTTCATGGTCTTCCCCACAGATTTTTTGGCTCCTCTGTCCCCACTATACCTCTCAGCCTCCACTGAAGCACAGCACTACACCTGATGTTCTCACGTGGTGCTGGTGTGATCATCACATCTTCACCACCTTCATGCTGACCCCCTTAGTTTTTTTAGCCCTTTTCAAGCCACCTGCTTTAGAGAGCGAAAGGGAAGAATACGGGGTAGACTGCATACCCGACAACCCACCGAAGCTTAGAGGGGAGCTGGGATGGAGATGCGTGTGTGCACCTCTTTTGCATGGGGACTTTGCTGCTAGCGCTTCTGCGACTGGCCAGCTCTAGCTCCTGTTTGGATTTCTCTCCCAGTGCTGGTTTTCTGCATGGTTTCTTTGTGCTTATTGCTTTCTTGTGTGCGGGAAGGGAGAGCAGACTAAAAAGATAACCTTCCTGCAGATGGACGGAGTGGAGGCCTATCACCCTTGGTCTTCCAAAATGTTTGGTCACCATGACAAGTCCAGCTGGTCACGACACTTAAGCTGTGCTGGCTTATTACCAGTGAGATACCATAGGTTTGATCCCGCTCTCAGTGGGCATTTGTTCATGTCCCCAGATCTCTGTTATGATGGTCATTTGCTGGTTTCCATGTGCGCTGGCTCATCAGCAAAATCAAAGGTGGAAACTCAAATGCGGACCAAGCTCCCCTTCCTTTCGGCGCCAAGGCCAGCTAAGGGGAACGCTCGTGACGTAGTGACATTGTGCGAAGTTTGCGGCCCATCTGCGCTGCATGTGCTTGTGCAGAAGCAGGTCTTCTGTGGTCTTGTGTCATTCACATAGCTCTGTGGCTGCTTTTAAAAAGAAACAGTTTCCAGAGATTTGTTTTTCTCTTTCTCGTTCTGGGAATTATTATAGCGATTTAAACACCCTGCGTGACCTGTCAGAGCTTGCTCACTTCGTTCACTCCCGCTGGCTTTAAGCAGTATTTTTTAACTGCAAAAATGCTGCTGCAGATAGCTGTGTACCTGGCAACAATCAGCTTTCTGGGGAACGCGCCTGCTCTCACCACGTGATGTTTGGGGACTGCAATGGTCCCACCACACCGCTGTGGGAATCCTGAGCCTAAGCAGATGCTTATAGGAATATCCCGAGTGCTGCAGCAGTCTGGGTTTGAAGTGGAAAGTGAGAAACCTCTGCCAGGGGCCTTGCTGTTGTCATACAACTGCTGCTGTATGGCATAGGATGTGGTTGGGGTTGTAATTCCTTCATCCCTGAGTCCGAAGGAGCAGCTGTGAAGGTTACCGGATTAGTGATTGATTTTCCTCCGTTTTCCTTCCAGATTTTTTTTTCCGTTGAGATCGTGCTACAGTTGGCTTTGTGTCTGGCTCTTCTTCTTAATTAGTCTAGTTGGATCATTAGATTAATGTTGAGAAACAAAGGAAATCCTTCTTTATGCTGATGCCAGCTGCCTCCATATATCCAGCCCTGAAAATGAGAACAACATCAATGACCTCCTTCCTGGTGGGGAAAAAAAGGGTTGTATACTTATCTATACAGAATAAATTAGAGTAAGGAAACACTGAAAAAAAGGAAGGTTTTGGTAACTTATATTCTATAAAGGTTGTAATCAAGCTGACTAGTAATAGAGGGTGCAAGTATTTCTGGTCAATGAAGGTTAATGTTTTCAAGAGACTGAGAGTGCCCGTTTACAGGAATAACTTGTGGCTATGGAGTCTGTTTCCAGACAGATGGATATCACAGCGGATGCGAGCAGGGCTCTCACGATCTCTCTTCTCAGAAAAACGGAGGTTTAAAGTGTGACTGCTGTAGGGTCTAGTCAAGCTCCTGCAAAGATAACAGAGAATACAGAGCCCTGTAGAAATGTATTTTTGACTATGGTGTGGATTTTTACTATGTGTGGAGCCAGCCTGGATTTTGCAAGGTCTAACAGTTCCTGATTATTCAAAGATAACTTACTTCTGTTTGTAAACCAGATGGCTTGACAAAAATGAGGATGACGGTCAGATTGTGCGAGAATTAGTGCCTGCTGGGGAGTCACCAATGCTAAAAAGTGAGTTTAGCTTTGAAAAAAAAAGAAGATCTGGGACTGAGCTGTGTATGCAAGTATTTATTTGCTTTACTCTACTTAATGATTCATGTCTGTTCACAGTAAACCTACTGGGCTTTTTTTGCCATTCTTATGCAAGAAGTTGCAGCAGGTCACTCAGGGGGGAAATGCCTCTGACCCTTAAATCCTACTTTATGAATGGGATTAATTTGCATAAAAGAGAATAATTGCAAGATTATATATGTGGAAAGAAACTTTGGGTTTTAATGTCGTGATTTGTTTAAGAATTGCTTTCTCTGAAGGATCTTGAATTGCCACTGCTTTAGTAGAGTAAATTCCTTTGAATAACTTGTATTCCCAGAAGAAAATAGCCAAAAAGTTTACATTGTCCTTTTCTGGAGTACCAGGGCTCCAATACTACAGTTTTCTTTAGAAAACAGCTCTTACAGAGCTTGGATTGAGATGCTTTTTGTTTTGTTTTAGAGAAAAAGTCAAAGATATTAAATTAAACTGTAAATAGAAAAGAAGTTCAATTACCTCTCTTGCCTAAGCTCATTTTTATGGCTTGGTAATCATGTAACAGTGAGAAGGAATACAGGCTATTTTCTGCTTATTAGTGTAACCATTCCATCTGCTATGTTTTGGCGAATACTTCCAAGGTGTGACAGCTTATCTGGTGTGGCCCTAGGATGCTGGGTGCATGAATTGAGGAGCAAAATCCTTTCTGTTTTTGTAGCTGGAGCCCTACTCCCCTATATCAGTTTGAAGCCAATTGCCTGTCTGAGTGCTGGAAATGCCACTCAAGTCCTTGTGTTTTGTACCTTGATCTCGCTTTAGATGTCAGTTATCACATCAGCGTGAAGACGGGAGATATCCCCGGTGCCAGCTCAGACTCCAAAGTTTTCATCAAACTCTACGGTGAAAAACGCGACTCCAGCAAAGAGTTTCTCTTGGTCTCCGATAATGATTTAGGCAATTATTTTGAACGTGGTCGAGTGGATGAGTTTACTCTAGATATGATGGATATCGGGAAGGTAAGAATTAGTTGCAGGTGGCTCTGTACTTTGTGCAAGCATCTGAATTCGGAATTGAATCTGATGTAAGAATCTCTGACCTTTACGTTGGATAATAAGAAATACATTTTGTATAGACTATTGCATTGGCAGTCTAGCGTACATGCTGGCATGTTTTTTATAGTTAAATACAATATAAATTATTACTTTAACATGGTAGAAGAACAGGATGCCAGCAAAAAGAGATTTTTATATATTAAGTAAATTCTGTTGCACTGGGATTTTTTCTGCCCTCTTGGTTTTTGTGTGCTTTTTTAAAGATCAACCGAATACTCATAGGACACGATAACGTGGGTCTTCGGTCTGGCTGGTTCCTGGCCAGTGTCCAGATCACCGTTCCAGTCCAGGGAAGGCAGTACATGTTCCCCTGCAACCGATGGCTCGACAAAGATGAGGCTGATGGCAGGGTGGAGGTGGAAGTCTACCCAAGTGAGATTGTGCCTATTGAGAAATGTGAGATAAAACACATTGACAAATGTGTGGGTTTTTAAAGCTAGGACTACATTTGTACTACTAGCATTTTTAAGGACCAGGTTAGATACTGAAATAAAAATGTCTCTGTCCTAAAGAGGTTATATTGGTGAGCAAAGTAAATTATTCTACTGCTGTTTTCTAAAACAATTGGGAAAACGTTACAGAGTTTTCCATGTGCATTTCTTGAGATTGTGTGAAAAATGTAGTGTAACACAGCACAATGCACTGTGCTGCTTCGTGACAATATCAGTGGGTTCTGTTTTTTGCACGTCTGCCTGCCTCGCTGCCCCAGTCCTGCACAAGCACTTCCACTCAGCCTATATTACCCCATTTTTTGGAAGAAAGAGGCTGTTTGATAAATAAGGACCAAATTCTTTGTGCTTATTTGACTTTCATCAGTAGATTTGGGGGTTTTTTTAAGGCTATAGTTAAAATTCTCCTTGGGATCCTGAGAAAATATATGTTTTTCCTCTCCTTGTGTAACTCCCTCCCTTTTATTATATCAAGGAGATCATTTAACAACACTACAGCTAATATTGAAATGAAATTCCCTTTTAAGGCTCTATTTTCCACCTCTTTCACACTGGCTTAATACCAATAAAAGGGAAAACTGTTATGTTAGTCCTCAGTGAAGAGTTGTGTTATCTCACATTTGGTTTGGATAACAGCAAATGGTCGGCTACGTGGTCATTTGTTAAGATAAGGCAATTTAATTTTGAACCTGAGCCCTTGGGAATGTTGTTATCTGAGCCTCTTTGCTGATTTAATTTGTTTATTTTTGGACTAGTGATAAACTACGAGGTGTCTGTAGTTACCGGAGACATGCGGGCCGCAGGCACTAATGCCAAAGTCTTCATGCAGATTTATGGCGAGACTGGCAAAACTGAACTGATCATCCTAGAAAACAGATCGAACAACTTTGAACGGGGAACCACAGATATCTTCAAGGTATAATGGAGGCAGTTCTTGCCAATTCTACAAGGGGAAAGAAATGACCAGCCAAAACTGAGACATGAGCAGAATAATTGGCCCAATCATACAAAAAACAAAATTGCCAGGTCTGTTAGTATCTGGTGTTCTTTATCCATATTTTTGGGAGGTTTTGGTTTTCTCTGACGAAGTTTGGAGTAACTTTCACCTTCTGAGGGACTTGCAACAATGGGATGATGAAGAAAATGGTCCCTTATCAGCTTCTGTTTACCTTTAATTGCAAAAGGAGGTACTTATGTTAGACCTCAAAAGACAATCTACATTTTGGGCCTGACCACATGCTATTGTCCCTTTTCTTTATCTGCCTGGAGAAAAAGAAAGCCCATACAAAATATAAGGAATCCAGGCTTTGCCTGTAGTCACACATGCCTTTTACCACTGGTAAGTGTTGTCAGCCCAGCCCTGCAGGTGTTTGCTGCTGTAATTTCTGCGAACGTGTGAGTGCCCCATGGATTTTACTGCCTATAGCACTAATCCAACATGCACTGCACAGACACGGTGCTCGAGGTGCACAGCACGCTCCGCCAGCTGTCGGTTGATACTGCAGGGTCCACACCTCTTCCTGAGCAACCCAGAAGTAAGCAGAGTATTTTTAGGGTTGAAAAGCCTAAGGTGTAACTCAAGTGTGTGAGCCAACACCTAGGTAATCCAGTCCTTGGGTGGACAAGGCAGAGCAGCAGCTGTGGTTGGGCATTGTTCCCTGAGCAGCACCTGGCTGTATTGAACTGAAGTCCTCTTCTAGGTTTCTTGCTTGGGTTTTCAGTCCAGAGACAGAAACAGACCTTTTCCCCGTCTTTCTGGGGAAAAGGAATGGCCTTAGTTCTCACTTTGAGCTGGGGATCAGAGTGGGGACAGGACGTGCTGTCAGGGCATATCAGAGCCACATCCTTCTGTATTGAAGTAACCTCAGCAGACTTCAACATCTGGACAGAGTTCAGATGGAAGCAAGATTTAGGGTACCTCTGTCATATGTCCTCACATCGTAAGGCTCAGCACCATGGTGCATAGGTCTCTTCGTTAATTTGCAGTCCCACAGAGATGAGATCCGTGTCATCACACAGCTAAGCACCTACTTGGAGCTAGCTGTAGAAGCTCCCCTGATTATCAGGACTGCTATATTCTTCCCATCATCACTGGACAAACAAATGTGCCTTTATCCTGAGCGTTACCACAGCTTTGTAGTGTGTACTTTTGAGATCAATTCGCCTCAGTTTCTTGCTTTATAGGATGGAGTTAGTGATATTCATCCATTTTTAATGAGTTCTTTGGGATTTAAGATGACTAGCACCTTATAAATGCTTGCTTTTTAAAGACTCTCTACAATATTAAGATTAGGTTTCTCTGATTTTAAAGGAAAAAAAGTTTTCCAAAATGTATGAGTAAAAGTTATTAGCCAATATCAGGTTTATAATAAAGCCATATGTACAGTGTTCTCTTTACATAGCTGTGTTTATATCCTCTCTTGGATGTTTATTGCCAGACTTTAAAGTTCTGCCCTTCTTCTGTGATTTTTTTTTTTATGAGCACAGAAGGCAGAAGCTCTGAAGCATTAGTAGACAGATCCTCTATTTCTTTCATGATATGAATATTTACAGAAAGATGTGGGCAAGAATAAGATTGTGTGAGCTACATGCTAATAGGAAATGCCATCAGTTATAGCCAGAGCGTGCAGGTTGATTATAGCAAATCTAAGGGTAAGGCAGTGTAAGGAAAGACACATTCTTTATACTAGGACAGCTGGATCAATTTTAGTTTTCTGATAAGCATCTTGTGTGCAATTGATTTTGTTTTAATCTGCTATAGAAAAAAAAATGCTTCTAGACTGAAACCCTATTTGCCAAGTTGCCAGATTTCAGCATGAAGCAAATGTTTGCAATTTTTATAGTATAAACACTGCCTAACAGCATAAGTAATCATCAGAAACAAGTAATTGGTTGTTGAAGGATTGCATGGAGTAAGACCTTCAATCCAACTTCATTAGGTAGTAAGCCGGACAAACAATCTAAACCAACAAAGTTTCGTATCTGCTGTATTGACTAGAGATGGAAATCTTATTGATACAGCCTTCTGCCACTGACACATAGTAATCACTAATGATTGTATCCTCTCTGCACACTAAAGAAGTGAGAAGATACTCTTCTAATTTTTCCAGATGAGAAGGAAGGAGAATATGACGTTTTCACATATTCACCTTTAATGCCAACGTAGAGACAATACTGGTGAGGAGAGCAATGGAGAAGTACAGAGCCCAGTAAATATGAGTTTGGCTCCTATCCTTGACCTCATCTTTCTAAATGTCTTCAGCTCAGTCTGTTCAGATGAGGTTTGGCGATGAGAAGTACAAAAACAGGAAGGAAAAAGTAAAGGTAAAAGCATAAAAAATGAATCTTATTCTTGCTTACATATTTTTGGTGATAGAGGCAATGCTCCTTGTTTTTAAGAAAGCGCTTTATGAAGTTATGATGTCTTATATCCTCCTGGGTGCTGACTCTCTCTCCCTTGGTGGCAGAGAGAGGCTGCAGATGTTGGCAAGATCTATAAGATTCGAATAGGCCATGATGGGAAAGGCATTGGGGATGGCTGGTTCCTGGAAAGCGTCACACTGAAGCGGCTTGCCGCAAAGACGGAGGAGTCTGATAAAAAGAAGAAAAAGAAAAAGAAAAAGTCTGATGAGGAGGAAGAAGAGGAGACGAAGATGGAAGAAGCAATGGATGTCTATACATTTGTGGCACACCGCTGGTTGGCTAAAGATGAAGGAGATAAGGAGCTTGTGGTGGAGCTGGTGCCTGATGGAGAATCTGATCTGGAGGGTAAATATCAGAGGGAACGTGCAGATACAGCAGTTCCATGAAAGATGATAACCACACTGTAGTGCCTGTTAGGAGCTTTGTGGCCCCCTAGTCACCCCATTGCCCAGGCCTGCAGTGTAGGTTACACTGTGAGTTGGTTGATCAGCTCTGGGGAGCAAAAGGACAGTGGTTAAAGTTAGACAAAGGATCCAGGAGACAGCCTGAAATGGGAGTATCCTAAAGGACTGCTATAGGATTCTCCAAGGCTTGTCTGGGGAACTTGAGTCACAGGTCCCACAAGTTGCCACTGTGGCTAGGAATTTTGTAATCTTTAACTATTTATTTGGTTAATGACAAGAGCTGAAAAAAGGCAGTGCCACTCATGTTTTAAGACAAATGCAAACATTTTAACTTTTAAAGCCAACTGTGCCAGCATTTTTGGGCTGTGTGCTTTCATGGTGAGCCATGGATCTCATGAAATATGGCTATTTCTGGCCTCCTCGTGATATACCTTTGTAATTTTACTTGCAGAGAATACGTACGAAGTCCATGTTCTGACTGGGAATGTGTGGGGGGCTGGGACGGATGCTAATGTCTTCTTGAGCATCTATGGTGTAGGAAGAGGAGACACGGGTGAGCGCCAGCTGAAAAGGTCAAATAACCTCAACAAGTTTGAAAAGGGCCAGGTAATGCATGAATTCAACTCACTCAAGCGAGCAGAAGGCTGACAGAGCTCTCTCAGTCACCCCACTGGCCTTTCATTACCGTCTCTTCTCTGCAAGGCTTGTCTTCTTTCAGCTTAAAGCTCACGTGTTTTATTTCTTAAATATGTTATTTAAAGCAAAATGCCTGAAAACATTTTCCAGAGGAAATTCATTTTAATAAGCTGGACACCAATTCTACATCAGAGCCACCTTTTACGTCTACTTCCTGTAAGCATTCTGGTAAAAATGTTTCCTGCCATCAACCCTTGAAAACTGCAAACTTTAAATTAATATTGGAAAGCATTTGTGAGGCAGCTCGTGTCAGTATTTAGACTGCTAATACAAATCTAAATGTTCTACTCAACCAGTCAGGGAATAACAGCAATATCACATGGTGTGATATATATTATATTATAATCCAGTCCAATTAAACAGCATCTCTTGTAGATTAAATATTTGCCATAAAAATGTTTATGAACAATTAACAAGCTATTATTATAGCCAGGAATTGTTTGAGAAATAATTTTGAATAACGAAGAATTATGGAAACAATAAACAGCTGTAGAAAACTTGCAATCACGAAAAAAGAGCCTAAGGTTGTTTAATAAGCTGTTAGCTGTGATTTATGAGCTTGGCACCAGTGAAACTGCAACCTGCACCTGGTTCTTCATTCGGTGGGAAGAGCTCCAAGCTGCAAATATTACGTGCTCTGCTCTTGGGAACAGGAACCAAAAGTCCACCAACAAATTAATCACATTAAGATACTGAAAGTATTATCATAACAAGGTCCAGCCTGTCACACTAGTACAACTAATAAATGAACCTCATTATTGTAGTAAATGACAAAAGGAAGAAATTCTGTGGTTTGAATTGAAGCACAAGGAGGTGCCCAAGAGTTTCCCTGGAATCAATACATTTGTGTCCAGTTCCAGATTCAATCTGCGGGAAAATGCTAAGCCTGAAAGGAATGAGATTTAAGAAAGATGAGTTAAACCTAGAGGAAGCTGAAATGGGGATGAAGTAAAGAAAGGAGAGGAGGGTCATGTGTCTCCATGGCTGTTACTGCCTTGTTGAAGCCAAGCATGAGTGTTATGGTGACAGCTCATAGCTCCGTAGTTATTTTAGAACATCCACCTTGAGAATACAAGGGAGACTTACAAATGCATTTTGTTTTAATTGGAAGAAAGATTGCCCTTGGCCATTTAGTGCCTTTCTTTTCTCCTTTTCTGGGGAACATAGTCATTTATCTCTTGTCTCCTGTGCAGGTGGATGTGTTCACCATCAAAGCCATTGACCTGGGTGAGCTGAAGAAGCTGCGGATCCGCCACGATAACTCTGGTGCTAGCCCAAGCTGGTTCCTGGAGAGGGTAGAGATTGTTGACCTCAAGGAGAGCACCACGTGAGCAGAATGGTCACGTTTATATGGTCAGAAAAAGGGGGCACGTTCTCAGGGGCCTGCAGAACGGCAGGAAGATGGAGGAGATGCAGAAGGGCATCGCTGTGGCTCCTCACCAACTCCCAGGCAGCAGACATCCTTTGGGAGTCTTGTGATAATTGTGCTGTTAATCTGAGCATGGGGCCGGTCTGGGGTACCTCTGTGTGGGATTTTGCTGTCCCAGCATCTCTGCAGTGGTGTTTGGAAGGAAACCTCGGCTTTTCTCTGTTTCTGCTGGGAGGGACTCTCCCTCCTGAAGAGATCCCCCTTGCAGAGCCTGCACTCACGTCTCCTTCCAAGGTTCCACTCTGGAAGTTTCTGACCCCACATTTTGTTTGTCTTTTGTACCTAATGTAAAGATTTGGGCCAAAAGCAAGTCCTGGTCTAAGCAAACCCTCATGATTTTCACAGACAGCTGCGTGAGCTAAGCCTAGGCTGTTAGAAACCTGAAATACAGATTTGCTTTTGAGCTGGAACATGCTTGAAATCACACGCTTAAAAGTTGCACAATGCTCTGGTGGGTTGGGACTGCTCATGAAGACCTCGAGATGGTCCACTCTTTGTAAATATAAAATGCCTGGGAGACCAGAGGTTCCCTCGAGTTATTTAACTTCTGGGAATGAAAATAAAAATGAATCTATCATATGGGACTGACTGCTCAGAAACAGCACTTCTCAGTAGGTGCTCACTAACCTATTTATGAATTTAATTCCCACAAACAATACCAAAAATTCCCACAAACAATACCAAAGCTCAAGGATAGAAACAGATGTATTGTTCAGCTTTGAATAATCTTGTTTTCTTTAAGTAGCCTCTGATCTGTGCTTTTTTATGTTATTAAAGCTTATGAAGTCCTGTGTAAGTGCTGGGTGCTGCTGTCATTCTTGTAGGTATTATTTTCCATGCCAGCGGTGGTTAGCGGTTGAGGAAGATGACGGTCAGATTGTCAGGGAGCTGGTCCCAGTGGATGAAGCATTTGTAAAGAAAGATTCGGAAAATGATGGCCAGTCTCTTGCAACGCTGGGCCTGGAACAGAAAGGTTTATGTTAGCCTTGTATTTCTTCCAGTACGGGGTTGAAAAGGAGCCAAGTTATTAGCACTGCTGAGGGTATTGGCAGTTAGTGTTCACTGGGATGTGAGTAATTCTGCCACAACCATGAGGTTTTCAGGTGTGAACGAGGTGTGAAGTGCATGCCAGCTAGTGAGGAGTGGACACTCCTCATTTTTAGGTTATTTAATCATCTTGCAAGATTGGACCTAAAGTGAGAAGGTTAGGAAGATGGATAACATGTCCAGTCATCATCTCTCAACTGAAATGCACATTCATTGCTGATATCTAAGGCATAAATCCAAGCCATTTCTTATCATGGACTAGAATAGTGAAAGGTTTCAACGTGAAACCAAGCAGAGACCAAACATGACCAGAGAAAGGGAAGGCACCTAAATCTATCTCGTTTTCCATCTTGCTGCTCACATCCATTGTCCTCTGAAGTAGCTTTGTCTCTCTTGGGTTTGATGCTGCAAGGTACTAAGTGCCCACCACTTCCACTGTCTTCACTGCCAGTGAAACATATGAAACTCTCCCCTAAATCGCCCCTCAGATACATGAATAATTTCCACAAGTTCTGTAGCCAACTAATTTCCACAAATTGGTTAACTCTTTGGTTCAGAAGGACCTGCTGGCTGAGCAGCATCTTGGAAACATTTGACTTACTATGAAAGAAAGATTCTATTTTGGAAATCTTGAGTACGTTTTTGCAGCGCAGTGAAAACTATATTAGATTTTTCCACATTTATTATGAGTTTACTTCGCTTCCTAAGTGACAGAATAGAAACCTCCCTAACGATGTTGTGTTGTGAAGGGTGTGTTCATCCATGTGAACTGCATATGTCAAAGTGCACATACCTTCTCTTATATGTTACATACACATATATTATTTGGTTATAATAGAATAAAGGGGTGGGGGTGGGTTTTTTAACTAAATAGTATGGATAGGAGCAGCTTAGAGGAGCCTTAGAGATTCCCAGGAAGCAAATGGGAAGGCTTGAGCACACTTCTTATCTGTAGATATGCAGAAAATGTACTAAATGACTGGAGCAATAGAAGACTCTGCAACCAGATAGCCCAGCTCACGCCAGAAGCTCCCACAGTGTACGACAGGAATTAGAGATTACAACATGGCTGTAATCAGTCAAAATAAAACCCAAACCAAGGACACACAGGCAATGAAATGTAAAGTTAATTCCTGCTCAGAATTCACACTCTTAAATTGAGATATTTTATCTGACAGCTAAATCAACAACATACACTGTGAAAGTGAAAACTGGGGATAAGAAGAATGCTGGGACAGATGCCAACGTCTTCATCACTCTCTATGGAAGTAAAGATGACACAGGTATGGCTTCATGCGACAGAACAGGGTAGCACCTCACTGCTGGATACCTGAAAAGACAGGTCATGGTTTTCTTTTCTTTCCTCTATAACCATTCCTCACTCCTTTTTAGACCAACTTCAAGTTCTCGCTGTCTCCGCATACGTTGTGATAGCTGGGAGCATACCACCAGCTGCTGTAAATCACTGTCAAGCTTTGTGGTGCTGATTTGCACCAGCTGCCCATCCAAAGGCTTTAATTTCAATTATAGAAACAGCACAGTTGACTGGGACTACATTACTGAGTAGAGAATGCGGTGAATTATTTGCTTTCCTCAGCGATGAATCAGCATGCTCCTAAAATCCAGCTCTCCTCTGCCTCTTTGAGTGGCCCAGAAGTATTTGATCAGCTGATGAACAAATCCTCTTGGAAGCAGCCGAGCTGTGTGTGCAGTGGCTCGGATGCCTGTGAGAGTGACAGGGAGCTGGTGGGTAGGAGTAATTTCTTTAGCTGTGAACACAGCACAATAGCATCATCCCTGTGACACTGTCAGGAGATCACTCAAGAAAGGAATTATATATATTTTTGGTGTTGATATAGATTTGGGTTCAGAGGGAGGAAGGGACAAAGCTCAGATCTTGAGATGAAAAGCCATTTTTTACGTTTTAGCCACTTCCCCTGTTCTGCTGTTGACATTCCCAGAGGATTTGTTTCACATGCTGAACAATGTCCTTTTGCATCACCACAACAGGGATAGTCAGTCTAAAGTCCTCAAAGATTAACAAGAACAAATTTGAGCGTGGGAAGATAGATGAGTTTACAGTGGAGTCTGTGGACATTGGAGACCTGAAAAAAATCAAGATAGGCCATGACAATAAAGGTAAGGTAATCTGCTTTGTAATGTAGTATTTCTAGTGGATTAGGCATATTGCTGCGTAAAATAACCTGCCTCCAAGACTCCAAACTTAATTTACCTTTTGGTGACGGATCCTTGCTGTCACTTTGGCTGTTGCTGCCACTGTCTTTGCTGCTAAAACCATTCCCATGGTGGTGGCAATAAGACCACAGTGGTGGCAGCTTGCAAGTAGCTTTGCAACCCGACTCTCTGTAAAAGGGTCTTTAGTTTTGCAGCCACATCTTTGGAGAGATTTCTCATACATCACCAGACCTTGTATTTTTTCTTGTCACACTTGGGACATATAGACTTGTCTCATTTATTTATCAATATTTTTGTTGTTTTCATCATCAAGTCATAGCTGCTTGTTAGACATAGAAGTGTCTCTACTTAAAACCAGGGAAACGGTGGAAAGACGCATGGATTCTTCCCCATGGGGCACCAAGGGACATGTGTGTTGATAACTCCTCTGTCCTATTACAGAAGCAAATTAATGCAAGCGATGGAGTACTTACCGCTTCCACATGCACTTTTTTAACCTGCCACATATAGAAATGTAAAGTCCGTTATCTCGCCCTGGACAATCGCTTTCAATTATCTTTATGATTTCTATTATATTTTTCCACTGGCAAAAGAGAGGAAGATTTATTTCTCAGAGGTCTGGAATGCAATGCTTCATTTGCTGTTGTCTGTAAAGTCTTTGTTGATTATTCACTGTATCTCTCCAACCACAGGTAATTCCACCGGCTGGTTTCTGGAATGGGTGGAGATTGATGCCCCATCGCTGGGACAGTGCCTCAGCTTCCCTTGTGGCCGTTGGCTGGATAAATCAGAGGATGATGGAGCCGTTGAGAGAATTATCTTCCCTGCAGAACTGCAGACAAGGGAATATATCCCATGTGAGCAGAATGCCATTTCCCCAGGATACACCCATCATTACAGAAGATAAAATCTCACTAGCTCGTGAAGTTTTATAGGCCTGGCCTCTCCCTTGAACTGGCTTTAAAAAATTTATAAATGCATCACATGCCAGCTGTTCCAAGAAAGTACTAAAAGAAAGTTCGTGTGGGTGCTCTAGACTAACATGCTCCCTCTTGGCCTTTCATCTCCAAGTCCTCAGCCCATTCCAAGCTGCCTTCCTTGTCTCAAATTTCCCTTTGATCTTGCGACATTCTAATATTGCTATTTCTGTTGTCAAAGTAGATGCTTTGGTCTTGCTTCCAAGCCTTGGTTCCCCCAGTGCCTTTGGCATTGTACACCTCTCTCTTGCTGAAAGACCCTCTTCCAGAGTTTCTTCAGTGTGGTGCTTTTCTGACAGTTTTGCACCAGTTTGCCTCTTATAGTGTTCTCCAATTTTTCCTTCTCCTTTTCACTTTACTCCCCTCTAAATTAATGCTTGGGGTAAACCCAGTGTATTTTGGGAGCTCCTTCTGAGTACTAAAGTTATAATTTTTGAGTCTGCTATGGCACCTCAAACTCTTCTATTCAGGCAACATCTTTTCCTGTTGCCAGAATATCAAGAATCAGGTAACATGGCTTTCTTCAAATAAATGACTGGAAAAATTGGTTTGCTTATTTTGTAGCCGTCTTGGTCCCTTTTCACATGTGCATCCATGACTGTGTGCAGGGAAGCCACAGCCCTGGGACAGCATTTGATTTGTCCCTCCCTGACCAGCCTCATTTCAAGTTGTTGACACATATTTCCTAGCCCACCTTCAAGAGGCTGTTGAAGTTGCCTTTTCCCTTCGTTAGATTGCATGCCACGGTCATGCGGAATGAGGTCTGGAACCTGAGAGCTGATTTCCATCCCATGCCCTGCCATGTGCTTCCTAGGTCACTCTGGACAACTGATAAGCTCACACCCAAGCTGTCTCCTATTTCGTTGCATCCCTCATATGCATTGACTATATCAAAAGCCATACCTCCTGCAGTTCCTTACTTAGACATCAAAAGTTAGAGCTTCCTGATCTCTCTTGTTCTGCCTCAGTTTCCTTCTTCATAAGTAGTTGTGAGAATAACCACACAGAAGACTACAGCTGCTTTGGCTCCTTTTTCACTGCCAACACTGTGGTTCATGTTGAAGGTCTCCTTCACACTGGCTGGCCCACCCTCCAATGTCCAGATCCTCATATCCCGCAGTCTGTAAGCTAAAATCCTCTTTCTTCTCTAAGGATCTGCCAATGTCATTTCTTTGTGCCTACCCCATGCCTTGACCAAGCTATTTTTTATTTCTTACCTCTTCCTTTCCTTCCCTAAACAGTCTGGGGCAGAAGAACAGATACTGTTTGCTGCCTTCCTCACTGTCAGCACATGGGGAGACACAGTAGTTTTTGTGTCTGAAAAAAAATAGACTGGTAGATGTAGTGAATATGAGTGAATATAACCCAGTGAATATAACCCAGAGACCTTGTACGTGCCTCTCATCAGGTTTTTCCATGTTACTACAATCTGTATATATTTTGATGCAGATGTTGACTATATCATTTATTAATGTCTGTATATTACAATGATGTGCGAGTTTCTGGCGTGTCATGCCTTTGAGTACACAGCTTGTGTAAACCTGATTTTTGTCAGCGGTCCACGCTCAGCCTTTCAACATAGTCAGGCCTCTCTGGCAAAAAAGTTACACCAGGTTCAGTGTCAGCTCAGGCTGTTTCACCATTTAAACCGTTCCCACTGCGCTCTTTACTCCTTTCTGGTTCCCTAACTATTGACCTGGGGGTTTCAGTTTGCCAGAGGTAACTAAGCCAGTTTGATTTGTTTTACGATGCCAGAATTATTTCATGCTGAAGAAACAATGAAGACATGTCATTGGCAGTCCAATTAAAATCATCCCTGTGGGGAGAGAACTTTAAAAGTGCCGTGTAAATGGAATGGGTGTGTGACAGCCGAAAGCTGTGCTGCTAGTGACTTCGTTACGGTGCTGCTTTGCTGATTCAGTTCTAAGCTGACGTTAATATTCAAGGAATAAGAGCAAGTGCCATGGACTTCAGCAGAGAAGATCATTTTTAATTCATAAGCGTGTGATTTTTGATCTCCAGGATATATATATTTTTTCCCCTCCGTCTTACATGGTGAAGAAACTGTTCCAGTTAACTTGCAGCACGGTAGAGCAGATTTCATTGGGTTGGGCAGAAATAATATTAAGTACCTTCAGACTGGCTCTCTGTAGAAGAAAACTTCTTCATTTCTATTCTCCTGAGAGCCAAATTTAGAGAGCCTGGGTTTTTAATGAATGATTAGTCTCTGATATGCATAATCAGAGTTGCTCCAACAGTAACAGATATGGTGCCAGGAGCCTTCTCTCTACCCTAACAGAGATGCTCAATCTGAAATACAGTACAAAGCACTGTAGTGTAAATAGCAAAGATGAAGGAAGGCGCTGCAGCGTAGGAGGATGAAGATGCCAAGCAGCTGGGAAGATTGTAGTGCGGGATGGGAAACGGTGGAGGCTGGGTGGGTGGTGTATGGGAGAGGGAGAGCTGGGATGGCCCGGTGATAATGCTGGGTGTTGAAGCCTGTGCTTACGAGAAGCAATGTGGGCTACAGGGATTGTGTCTGTTTGTGGCAGGAGAAGTCGCTGCAGATAATCAGAGGTGGCCAAGCCTTACCTCTGGTATTTTTCATCTATACGTTTCAGAAACCATTTAAAGGACATAGGGACAGGATTCAGTTTGCCAAATGGCACACCTGAATTTAACTGTCCTTGTGACAGCGGAGTGTCTGAATTCCCACTACCATCAATAAATGTTTGGTCATGCACAGAGAGTGGATTTGGAGAATGAGTCAGCTCACCACGAGGAAGATGCCTGCTTTTCCTTCTCTGTCTCTTTCTTCAAACTGCGTTGACTCTGGAGATTACGTCTGGAGATGTACACACCTATTTGATGTGCAGACATCTGAACATGGGTTTCTTACTCTGTGTGCTAAACATCATCTCACCTTGTAAACTGAGGATATTCAGGAAATCTGTAGCAAAGCAGGAAAAAAGCCCCAGTCTTATTCCTGGGTCAGTCTGGGCAGGTCTGAGTCATGCTTCAGTAGGAGTCAGGACTGAGAAGCCGTGAGATGGAAAAGAATGAAAGGAGGCACCAGATTTTGGGATCATGGGACATTCTTGAGAAAGCAAGGGAACAGAATAAGGAAATATTTAGGGGCTCGATCCTTACTGTTCTGCATTCACCATTTATCTGGTGGTAATTTAACCTGTTGGCCTTGGTGTTTTGGAGAATGTGATACTAAAAGAAAACTAGGTCAGAGTGGACAGCAGAGAGGTTTTTTTTCCTTATTGATTTTTGTAACTTGTTTAGTAATGAAAATAATAGGACTTTTTTTTTTTTATCAACAAGGCTGTCTTGAATATTTATATACTGCCTCCAGTTGGCTTAACTTCATCCATCTGCCTCATTGCCAAGAATTCTTGTTTTGCTTTAAGAGCTGAGCTGTTGAAGTAAATCCTGTTTCAATGACTTTAGATGGCAGGTATAAATATACTGAGTACATTCTGTTCATGTGATTAACCCCAAGATCTCAGCAAAAGAACATGCATCAATGTCAGTTGGCCTTATAGAGTTAAAGGAAATTCCTTTGGATTCCTGTAGTACTGACCAGCTTGATAACTGAATGACCACAAGTGTGTCATGCTTACCCTGTCCTCTTTAACTGTTGAGTTTTCTAATCCAGATTTTGTTTCATTAGAATTTTTTAGGAGCATTGCTATGCTGCTTACTAACTTCTGTTGGTTTGTTTTGATTTTCTGCCACTTCCTAAATCAGTTGTTCCTTACGAGATCACGGTCTACACCAGCGATATCTTTGGAGCTGGCACGGATGCAGATGTCTTCATTGTTCTCTATGGAAGTGATGGGATCTGCACTCAGCAGAAATCCCTGTGCCTCAACAAGAGAGAGCAGAGGATGTATTTCGAAAGGAACTCGGTGAATCAGTTCATTGTGGAGGTAAGATCAAAGATGCTCGCTCACACCTTAGGTTACCCTAAAGGGATTAACAAGAGAAAACAGAGTGAAGTGGGAACTTTTCCTCTTTTAGGAAAAGCTATTCAGCTCTTTTACTCGAAGAATGTAGGTTCAAAACTCTGTTCTGCAACAAACTTATTGTGTATCCATCAAATCTTTTCTCATTGACCTCCAGTTGGGAGCAGCTCAAAGGTACCACCACAAAGTGTCCCTGTGGCCTGATGCCATGTTGAGCCTTGGGAAGGCTGATGCAGTTTTATCATGGAGCTGACATGTACCAACACAGGGATACAGAGGCTTGTTCTTCCAGGTGAAGTTGAGAGGCTCTTTGGAAGGTCTTTCCATCTTCCGTTTCCTAGACGATACTTGGTGAAACGAAGGTATCAGCCTCCATGCATGCTGGATCTAATACATCTATGTCTTCTCATAACTCTTGCTTGTTTGCTTATTTGCTTTCTCTTGCAGTTCGCAACACTTTGAAAGGTAACAGGAACCAAATGCTTGCAGTATTATTGAAACTACTTGCCTTGTGTTTAAGGTCCCTGTGCATCGTTTCATGTTCCTCTTTCAGCAGATCACATTGAAGGCACTGGTCCATGGTCCTCACTATTTATATAGCACTTCACTTGGGATGGATGGTCTGTTCATTTATTCTAACTCCATGGCAACCTAAGCATCATGCTCTTTTTCCCTGTATCCTCGGACAGACAGATGCTCCAGACACCATGATTTTTGAATATCCAAGGCTAACTTTTGGAAGATCTTGTCAAGTATTTCCTGACCTGTTTGCACGACTGTATGCAAACAGTAAACCAGGGCATATCAATGAGTGAGCTCATTTACATCTACAGGATTCAGCAATTCCTATTCATAACATTCTTATTGCTGGGAATTTGTGAGAGTAAAAAACACAGGCAGTCCTGCTCTGGCCTATCCTTTTTGGTACTTCACACCTTTAACTTCCCTGCAACAGCAACACTGACTTCATAGAGGGCCTTACAACATCTCTGTGTTTTTAGTTTGGTTTGTTTTTTTAATTGAAGGCAAATATTCAACTAAACTTTTTAACAACTTAAAATGCTTCCAGCCCACATTGTTGTTATATGGTATGAATCATAAAATAAATTCCCAGTGTGGTTCCTTCAAAACAAAGAATAAGACTTATTTTGGTGGAGTTTCCACACAGTTTTTCATAATAGACATTGCATTAATCCATAGGTATAAATCTTATACTGAGTCTCACTGTTATTTCTTTATTCCATAAGATTTATTGTAGGTTTGGTAGAATCTGAAACATTATTTTAGGTTTGGTAGAATCTGAAACATCAGTACTTCTCTTAGATGAAGTGAGAGAAAATTCAGTTTGTTGTCCAGATTTATAACATCATATTAACCTGTCCCCAGACTTCATTCTATCTTCACCGGTTCCTCTTGCTGCAGGAGATGGGGATGAAGCAAAATATATTCTTCTTTCACTTACTTGTGTAGAGCCATAATTTGGAGTTCAACAGACCTTAAAAACAATTTGAGGATCTCAGAAAACACAGACTGAGAATTGCCCATTTGTTTTAGTGTTTTTAACTGCTTCTACCATTTTGTATTTTGCAAAAAAAAACACTATTAGAGACTGGTCTCAACTATGCTCCCAAGTGATGATTTGCTAGACATCCCTACAGCAGGGTGAGGACCACTTCTTCTTTAACATGGATCTTTACTGGTCAAGCATCACTTTATTGCTAGCTATTGATTAAAAGCCTCATTGAAAGATGGGTATTTGGACAGGATAAAAGAAGATAAAATAGTTTTCCCCTGGTGTGTACTTATATGCATGCACAAGTTTTAGAAGCGAGTTTGGATCATTTAATTACTTTGCAATGATGCTTACGCTGTCTAAAGTCAGGGCAGGGCTGGTGAAGTCAAACCCAGACTGACTGGAGTGTGAACTCCTCGAGTAGTACAGTCAGTCTTGCTAAGTTGAGGTGTTTTCTAAAATTACTGATGTCTTTGCTTCAGTATGGGGCAATTCTGTCAGTTGGAAAGAGAAGAAGGGAGTAGTCTCCAGTGGTACAAATTGAGATGTTCAGTTTTCTCATGTTTCCCCAAAAAAAGGACTCCAAGTCCCTATGGACAGAAAGACAGCTCAGTGTACTTCTCCCACGCGCAAAGGAGGTTTGCAGCCAGCCTTGTGTTTTTAAAAGTCAGCTATACAAAAGCTTGCACTGAAATAAACAAAATCTATTATTTAGGAGCAAATGTCATTTTTCCTGTTCAAGCCTTTGGAAGCGAGGTAACTTAAAATAATGAACAAATTATCCGAGTAATAAGGTAAGGCATAAAAAACCAGTAGCCACTTTACAAAATAGCGATCCTGTTGACTTGCTCAGAATTGGCATTGGGATTCTGTGGCAGAACAGGAGAGAGATATAAATATAAATGTAAAACATCAGGCTATTACTTTGATTTGACCTCAAAGCTATTCTTCCAGTGTTACAAGAGTGCACATAAGTGTTTTTAAAAAAAGGGATATTAAAGGAACAATTTAAGATGCAGCAGCATTGCAATTTCTAGACAATTACCTTTATTCTCACTCATACAGAGAATTCTGAGATGCAGGATGGCTGCTGTGCAACCAAACCTTTCTCATACAGAGGGTAATTTGTGTCCAGCAAGATTCTCTCCATTTTTGTAACTGAATTTCAGGGCAACCTAGCTAGAACACTAGATAGGGCATAACTGGCATCAACACTAATATTTACTCCCTTGGGAATTCCTGCAGACTGGAAAAATAGGAAATAAGCTAAAGAAGTCATGTCTCAAAAGCCACCTGATGTTCAGGCTATAATCTTTCTCTTTTTTTTTTTTCCCCTTCTTTTTTTTTCCCGAGCTGGAGGATGTTGGTGACATTATTGAAAAGATTCGCATAGGACACAAGGGTGGAGGGCTGAACTCTGGGTGGCATTTGGACCGTGTGGCGATTCGGAGGCTGTTGCCAAATGGAAAGGTAGGCTGTGCATCCCAGCGCTCTGCAATACACTTTCGTTAGCAGCCATTTCCATTTCCCAAAGCGCATCTTCTGTATACGAAGCATGATTAACAGTGAAAAATGATTCCCTAAAGAACAATGCTCTCTAATAAACTTGCTAGAGCTTGGGGATCTGGGGACAACAATCATGTATTACCATGTTTTATTCTTCAATGTTGATTATAAGACTCTGCAATCATTGCTTTCTAACAAATGCTGTTCTCATGGTACCTTTTGACTAGAATAATTTCCTCCTTGCAATGGATGGGAGCAAAGCAGTGATGCTGCTCCTCAGTCTTTTGGAGGTCTTCTCTATTCTTTATCTTCTGTGTGAAGGAGCGATCTACTTGCTGGGTTTGGAGGCAACATTATCATGACTCGAGTGATGGACTGAGGGGGGAGATTCCTGAGTTTATACACATTGCTGTGGAAATACAGCTAAAGAATTACAGGGCTGAGCAGATGTCTCTGTGCTGCACTGCACCACTATCGCTGGATGTCTCCGAGTGCCCAAGACTAACTTAGATAATGATGATTTTGTGTGAAATGAGAGGCCAAAGCTTCATATTTTCATGTGTAGTTTTGTTTTGAGCAATCACAGGGAAGGAGGTGTGGGAAGTGGGTGTACCATTTTAAAATAAAAATTATTGTTGCTAAATATGGAAAAGAAATAATTCCATCAGTCTCTTAATTGTAGAAGAATAAATGCAGGGAGCCAGTACAATTGAGACAAGCAAAATGTCTGTCAGTACAAGTCGCTCAATCACTTGTGTAAAAAACATTAAGTTGGGTCCTAGGACTTTTGGTTGCTCATGTCAACAGGATTAACGCAGTACAGCCAAATTGGTCGTCTTAATCTTAAGAAATCTTAAGAGAATCTCATAAGAAACTGTTCCTTGGCCTAGATGCTGGCTGTAGGAAAAGGAATTAATTCAGCTGCAGGTAAGTTCCAAAGTGAATCCCCCCTTCGGAACCAGTTCAGAATTGGAGCAGCAGCTGTGTTTGGGAGCACCTGGGCTCCCTCCTCTGCCCATATTCCGAAGAGATGCCAGCTTTATCTCCACCTCACTGCTTGGGTCTTCACCCTCCTGAACTGACTTCTAATACCAAGTAGCGGTGTAAACATGGCTTGCTCAGTCGTGGTAAACCTACTTCTCATCTCGCTTCCTCCTTCAAAATTTTCAGGATGTTTTACTCTCTTTGCCTCACAATCAACTTAAAGATCTGCCTGGAAACTTCCTCATTATGTTCAAGCCTGTATCCTCCTGTACAAGCTTCTTCAGAAGCCCTTTGATTGTTTCTCATTGTCATCTCGTTGCCGGTCTGTTATTACCACACCCTCTCTCTATATTGACTAGCCCTTGCCTTGTACAGCTTCATTGGTTAATGAACAAGATGACATTGGTTTTGGAGATATTGCTCCATATTATTGGTCCATATTTTTGGTCATAGGCTAGGGAAGACAAAGACTGGGATGCACAAGTGTGTAGAAACCAAGGGAAAAGAGATTCCTGGGCTGCCTCTTTCTACACCTACTGATAACTGAGCACTTTGGCAAGCTCCCGAGAGCTCTGTGTTGGGTGCTCTTCCATTAGCCCAGAACAGATGTCAGGGCTGTGTGACTCCGCAGTTGTTACAGCTGCTTTGAAGGACAGAGGGTGAGAAACCTGGGAAGGTGGAGGAAGGGAGGAAAACCATGAACAACTTATAAATTGAAAGATTTACAATTCTGCTGATCTTTTGATTATGGCACGGGAAAAAAAAAAGAAGAAAGCAGAGCACTGCATGATGCCGCTGATCAGCAGCAGGATATTATGACCTGCCACAGGATAGCAATATGCTGTCAACGGTTCTAAAAGCTGTGCTACCTGATTAGACTTCTAAGATGTGTCTAGATGTATCTGTAATGCTGCAAAAGAAAAATGAGGTCAGTAACTTTTCCGATTAAATTGAAAGCACTTGGGTAGGAAACTGGGATTGTTGCATGCCAATAAAGCTCTGTCTTGGCATGCCAATTATATCTGATAATTATATTTCATTTGTTACAACTCAGAGAAGGGCAAAGCACTGATTTTGAGCATGCTGTCATACCCTGCCTCTAGCTCAGGGCCAGACTCAGACTCCAATGAAACAAATTCTATTCAGAGCTGAGAGAGGATTTTACCACGGGTAGCATAAACCAGTGCACTTTACGTCACTTAAATATTAATGCAATCACTAACAAGGAAACTCCAATAAAAGCTGTGGCAATGGCACGGTGATTAACAATAATGATACAATTAACTCTTGCAGTAACTGCGCATTATGCCCCACTGTGCGAACACTCAAGTCCCTGGATATCCCGTTACCAATAAACAGTGTTCATATCAATGACACCTACAGCCACCATTATCAATGTTTAGGAGCACTTAAAAGCTTCAGTGAGAGACGTGACTGAAGTGGGATCTCTACTGGGAGGAGAGTGTTTCAGCACTGAAGCATCGTTCTGGAAAACCCTCTGTTCCCAGGCTGCAGTCGGAGAGATAAGCAATGTTCATCGGCTCCGCGCACCGTGAGATAACACAGGTTACATGATCAGGCAGATGGTGCAGAAACAAGGAGGCAGAAGTAGTGGTACCACCAGTCACTAGGTGCTGTATTTTTCTTGTTATAGTAAAATATTTGAAATCAGCTAAAGCGCTGCCCATTCTGTTTGACACTGTTTTGTACAAGTCATGCTCCGTCACGCCCTACGGAGTTAAAAATTGCAACCAAGCCCAGGGTTAAACAGCTTCAGGGAGCAGCAGAGAGGACAAGAAATGGTGTTTTATTGACAGCAGAAGGTTTGGGCTGACGGTTCAGCCGCAGACTCAAGGCACTGGATCACACCAGCCCCTTGGAGGGGCTCAGCTCCCGCAGACCTGTTGCTCTGGGATCTGCACAGCGGTACGATGAACCTGTTCGTGCCAGGTGAGCAGTGACGGGAGCGCATCTCTGATCTCAGGTGCGCAACCTTTTCCTCCCCGGGGAGCGCGTCAGGGCGGACCGGATCCGGCAGCTCGAGGCACTAGAGTGCAATAGTACACAGTGATAACTATATTCAATATTACTGCAGCAAGACCTGTTCCGTTCCTTTACTATGTATTAATATTTTAATATTTAAATAGTAAAAATAGTGAAGAAAGGGCACTGTATTGGTTTGATAAATAATTACATGAGAATAATGGAAGTGGACGGTATTCATATGAGTGTTATAAGGTGGTGGCACACAGAGGACTGGAACCAGCAGAAAGCTACATAGGAGAGAAATGCTGATGTTGCCTTTGAGGAACAGGCCATTTTTTTCGTCCCCTATTTAGTCACTGTGAGATTAAAACTAACTTTTTTTTTTTCCTGTTCAGACTTGTGGGCTCCGCAAGTTGCATCATGACTCATACCCGGGGGTGCCCAGCACACAGAAAGCCGCCTGCCTCTTACCATCCTGGAGGACTCTGTTTTTAATGAGTAGTCTGGGACTGATTGTGTCTACCAAGTGGAAAACACATGTTCTATTGTTTGTTTTTGTTTGATGATATAAATCATATTTGTTGCCACCAAAGTGAAGTCAAAACAAAAGATCAAAAATTAAAATCACTCTTTTACTCCTCCTAATGCACGTATGGGAATTGCCTGGAAACCAGCTTGAGTCACAGAATTATAGGGCAAAATCTCAAAGTATTGACTCAGAAAAAAATCCCTACTGACTTCAAAGAGAGTGCTGCCTGAATACGGATTGGAGAGGGATTGCAGAGTCTCAGTAAAACACAGCCTCAGCGGGAATGCTGCAGTCCTGATTAGGAATTTGCAAGATCAAAAAGGGAAGGGCAGAGATCTACTGCATCATACAGCCTATCTCGTGCAGCCATTGGGAATACTGTTCCCTGCTACACGTTCAGATGTCCTCTTTCTGGAGGACATATGTTTCTACATACTATTTCAGGTTTGCATCTACGTACACATGCATACATACACGAGTTGAAGATCCTTGCTTGCATGTCAGAGTGTTTTCAAAGGGGAAATGCAAACGTGTGTTCATGTTGTTTTGAAGACATTATCTCTGTCATGTTTACTTCAGGGCTCAGAAACTGTCACATTTCCGTGTGAAAGATGGCTTGCAAAGTCTGAAGATGATGGTGAGATTGTCAGAGAACTGGTACCATCTGATATTTTTACCGAAAAACTCTTGAAGGATGGAACACTCAAGCAGATAGAGGAAGAAGTTGAAGACCCATTAGAAGGTAACACAATCCTAGGAGTAGATAGGGACCTGTTAATCTGATTTTTTTTTTGAACAAAACTTGTAGATCTGTGGTTCAAGCAAATGCAACACTAGTACAACTGTTCACATTTCTTTCTCTTCCTCTTCTCTGGCCTCTCTTATACCTGAAGCACTTTTGTACAATAACACCATTATTTTCCTGTAGGCCATTTACAAACTTATCACAGACACCCTTTCACACAGGCATAGTTTCCACATCTCTGGTGCCTAATAAAACTCCTCCATCCTGTCACTCTGCAAACATCTGTACTTGTTTGCCCAACTTTACCTGCTGTGTGCACTCTGCCCCTACTTTTCCTACCCTAACAGTCTGATTCATGCTCCAATTTCCTCCTAAAGTTGTTTTTCCTACAGCTTTTCAGGTATATATGGACTCCTCTAAAATTTTGGCTCTAAGTAGTGGCTCTCACCTCATTAAAGTGCCTCTGGGGAGGAGAATAAATTTTTGTTCAGCTCTGAGCCCATCTTACAAAGTGTCCACATTCAGTGTTTGGCCTTCCTGGTAGCCGAAACAACTGGAAAAAAACCAAGAATTTTCATCATAAACTCATTGTTTCTCTGTGCGCCCAGCTGTTCCTAACTCTTTTTCCTCTAGAAGCTCCTTTTCCCACCCTGTGTTCCCCCTGCCCTTGAGAGAAGTTATGAACCTTCCTACATCCTGTGCAGAGCAAATTGAACTCAACTGCCATCTTCATTCTTGGTTCTTGCATCTGGCAACAAGACAATCCAACAGAGGAAATTGTTCCTCTCCCTGTTGCTTTTCTTTCAGGGTCTGATTTGTGTTTACCGTACACCATTGCCAGGGTGGAATTTATATGGAATGTAAGTGTTTTCCATGGCCAAGGGAAGAGGTGCCCGGCTGTGAGGGAGGCTGAAGCCTTTGTTCTGTGCCTTTAGAAGAGAGAGGTGTACTTTTTTCCCCTGTTAGGAACTACCTGATAACTCATGGGAGATTTTTTTTTCCCACAGGGACAAAGACAGTTTTAATATCAGTTAGTAAGTGGCATGACTGCTAGATGCCTGTATGGTATTTTCTTTAACTTACTAACTTCTGTTGGTTTACCTTGCATTAGTTACCACGTGTTAACTAACCTAGGTGATCCATTTTTTCCTTCTAAATGCAAAGCCTTAAAAAAAGTTTTAAAATCTATAGGTTTTTTAGATAACTGAAGATTCCTTTTGGCTGGGAGCTAGGGCTAAGTTTGGGAACTTTTGCTTTATATATAAAATAGCTGGGATGGGAATTATAACTTCTGCATCTCTATGAGTCCGCATGAGTCTTGGACATTGATGCAGTGTAAGTGACAGCAATGGAAAATCAGCTTGTGGTGTTCTGAGGGTCGTCATTTACGTAGTAGACTGCATTTCGGTCCTGAAGATCTCCGGAACTGGCAAGTGGAAACCAAAGAGGGGGTGAATTGACTAACTAAACTATGTGCATTTCTTCTTTTATTAGTAATGTAGCAGCTGTCTCATAAATACGAAGCTGTAATTCTGTAGGACGTAATGTCAAAAGGCAAACCGGAAAGCGCGGCACTGCGCCTAGCCTGCTGAATGCTCATGATCCATTTCTTAGAGAACTGGATGGAATTCTCTCATGGACTGTGAAGAGAATAGGCCCTGTTTTACTGGGAAAGCTAGGTGCAGGAGAAAAAGGCAATACAGATGTTTTCTTTGATGCTGATAATGTACAAAGAAGAATCCTGACTAAGACTTTGTGCCTCTTCCTCATTTGCATTGCCCTGGGATTTGCAAGGAAGCATGCTCTAGGGCATGTGTGCCACCAGGGTAATCAGAGACTTGTACAGTTCCTAATTGTTTTCCTGGAGAGGATGCTTTTGGTAACTGTTTGTTTTCCCTGTGTAATTGGGAAGAGAGCAGCAAAATTAAAATGGGAGTATTTAACAGGTTTAGTAAAGCACATTGCTGAAGATTTTATGAGGTTTTATTGGATCATCGCTGAACAAGCTAAAGAGAAAGGGTACTTAAAAGAGACAGCTCTAAAGCTTCCTTAATTAAACACTGTTTCAGCAAAAGTAGCTAGAAACCTGCTCTCTTTCTATTTGGGGAATTTATAGAGATACGTGCCATTAACTCCAGTAGTGATTGCACATCTGAATCCCTGGAGTTCTTTTATGGAAGATGGAGTACTAAGAATTCACAGCACTGAATCCCTTGTTCTCAGATGTAGGTCCCTTGAGCCTCGGTATGAAAAGGTGCTGAGTTCCCTCACCTCTATCGACATCACATCCGATAATAACTGTAATGATTCTTTGCATTTTTAACGGCACACTCTGTGATCAAAGCAATAGAGAGGCATTGATTAGATGGAAGAAAGGAAAGTCAGCAAATTTCAGCCCCATGACTCCTCAACCTTTGAATCGCTACCAGAAGCATACAGGATTTTCAGCCTAAGAACAAAATGATGAGTAGAAAGTTTGGGGACCATTTTCTTAGGTAAATTCAGTGTCTAAAACAGGCCTTGATAATTCACCTGGCCAGAAATCACATCTCCATTTCTTTCTGCAGTTCACACGTACAAGATAAGCGTGTTCACTGGAGATATCTATGGTGCTGGGACAGACGCTAACGTTTTCCTAAACATCTACGGAGATCTGGGGGACACAGGAGAGAGGAAACTCAGCAAATCTGAAACAAACTTCAACAAGTTTGAAAGAGGACAGGTACAAATGCAACGGGCTAATAATACTTTCCATTTTGGGGTCTTTAACCTGACAAGTCTGTGACTGTCTTATAGGCTGAGCTTTTCTATGGGGGATGAATTGATTGATTCCATTTACCATGCTCTTTACCTCTTGAAATGCTTTATATGGATTGTCAGCTGGGTATTACGACTGACAGGCACTGCAGCAAATGGGTAGATGTTTCTGTAAAGTCACTGATAGACAAATTATGAGCTTGGTCCATATAAACTGGCTTGAATTGTTAGCTGCAGATTGGAGAGCACACAAAACCTGAGGTCTCTCATTCCCATAGCCTCTGTAAATGGATTTGCCTGTACAGAATAGATATTGTGGTTCACAGCAGAGCGTGAGGAATCAATGGGACCAATAGTGTGGCTGTGTTTGACAAAATAACTCCAAAAGTGGTACTCTGCAGTCAGTCCCCGAGTCATTTCACAGCCTCGCGTGGAGATACTCACACATACTGATGGCAAAGATTGTCCTATCTGGATTGTCCATACACGTTTAGCTGGATTAGAAAGGGAAGTCTTACTTAGACTTTAAAACCAGGATGTAAGGTTGCAGGAATTCAATATTGTAATTAGTTGCAGAAGTAACATTTTGTGCAGCTCCCCTCATAGCAGAAGCAGGCTTCAAAACACTTCCCCACAGAATAGTTTTAGCATTCAGATATGCCTCTATAGACTGCTGCAAAGCTTTTAACCAAACACTATCGTGCAAGATGGAATTTAAACTCATATTGTGCTCTGTAGTCTCCGTTTGCTTTTGTCTGGTAAATGATCTATTGAGAGCTCATGAACCAAAGCAACTGCTCTTGAACATTCTGCAGGAGGATACGTTCACTATACAGGCTGTGGACCTTGGCATTTTGTACAAGATCAAGATTCGTCATGACAATAGCATGTTCAGTCCTGACTGGTTCCTGGAAAAAGTAGAGATCCTGGATGAGACCACAGAGGAGTCGTTCATTTTCCTGTGTGAACGCTGGCTCTCTAAAAAGAAAGAGGACAAAAAGATAGAGCGTACGCTTTACGAACAGGTACAGTTACGGCTCAAAACTGTGATCCCAATGCAGTACTACTAATAAATACAAATTGATTTAATATCTGATTGAAGTCCAAGATAGATCATCAGGGACTTATGCTTCTTGACTTGTCCAAAATGAATTTGTGATTTTCAGACAAGTTCTGAAAGTAGGTTAGCTATGGGTCACACTATGCGTCCTCAAGCCAAAATATTGGGTCCTTTTGACTTCATTCTCATTGGACTGAACTGATTTATCTTTTCAGCAACTTCTACTGCCAAATATAAAAAACAAAAAATCTAGTTTCTTTGCTACCACTCAAAGCACTGCATGTTTTTTAGTGAAATGCCCTTGCTACTTGCACATTCTCTATTGCTTTATCAGGTTAATATAACTAATTGGAATTTGAGGTACATGCTGTAATTAAAATTTCAAAAAAGTTTAATAGACCTCTCTTGCTTCTATACAGTGAGGCATAATGAAGCAGCTGATTGTAAGTCCATTGTATTTGAAGAGTCCACATTGCAAAATACTGTGACATTTTAATTGACACTTACCACTAAAATGATCATCAATGAAATTGGGCCAGACTCATCCTGAATACAACAGAACAGATGTAAGAAGAGTTACGCCATGGATGAGTATTGCCATATGCTCCCTCATAAATTGCAGCAGACAATGCTATGAATGCTTGTGGTCACATTTACCCCATTGCTTGTATTAATTCACAATAAGGCAAAGCTAATAACTTTTTAAAAAAATTAGGTGATTGTGTGGTAAGAGCCTCATATTAGTTTGACAGTGACACTGAACGCATCTGCAGTAACTCTTCAAATGCAATAGATGTTTTGTATCATCCACTTTTGCAGTACTCTCCCTCTTATGATCTTTGACCTGTACCAGACGCATTATTCTGACATCACACCGTGTGCCCTGATAAGCAAATCTGGCATCGTCCCATCCAGCTGAATTTTCTGTGGCTATTCCTCACACAGGTAGCAGAGAACGGTCACAACACAAAGGTCTATTATATTTTCTTTTATTATAACACACATCCAAAACAGCCTATCAAGGTTACCAATGAAGCAAATGATTGACCTGGACTAAATTACAAGTCGCATTTATCTGAGCTGCACTGAGCAAAAAGCTACCTAGGGAACTGCCTAGGGATTTCTTCCCATGTTGTTCTTGGAGGCACATGGGAACAACTGACAACGCTTGAGTATTCAACCTCATTACCTTCCCGTACATGCCTTCCCACTAGAGCTATGACGGCGAGCGAAACAGCCTGGATGGCTCATCTCTCAGCCTGTCGAGTCAGGATAGCAACACAAATCTGAAAGAGACGAAAAAATCCAGCTTGGTCAAGGCGGCAGAAGAAGGATCACGTGAGCGAGCAACATGTTTGACTGCATGCATGCATGTGTTCTTGGCTTTCAGTGCTTGAGACTCTGCCTTCACCATGGTGAAGAGCAAGGAGAGGCAGAACAGCAAATTGCTTCTCTTCAGCTTGTGTTGTGACCACTTTGGAAAAGTCTTGTGTTCCTATGTTTGTGGCTTTTCCTATAGCTCTCCAACCCTAACAGTGGAATAAGTTATGAAGTTCACAGCAACTTCAGTGTTTCCAAGCCTCTTCTTTCCCTCCCATGGAAATCTGTGGTGCTGTAGCTTGTCAAAATTAACTTCTCCATTGTCAGCAGACATAAGTTCTCCAGGCAGAGAGGTGCTTTGTGACAGTATCGTTAGGTAGGTGGTTATTCACGGGTAAGCTGTTTTCTGCTGTGGTGAGGTAAAAGGCACAGGGGACCTCTACGGGCAACTACAACCCCAAATTGTGCCTTTTAAATGCCGAAAGTTAGATGAGTGCATCCACAACACTGAATGTGGAAAAGGAGCTAATCAACAACATTAATAGGTCCTTCTCGGAAAGAAACCCACTGACCTGAAAGCTCATACTACCTCTTCCTCCTCCTTCTCCACCAACTTCACTGCAGACCGCTCTTCAGTGGGGAGAGGTGACACTATCCTCTGAATGGCAGGGTCTGATAGAGTTAAGGAAGGAATTTGTGCAAGTTTTGTACAATTTTATCTGAAGTGTCAACATGATGTTTCATGTAGTGTATTAGGTCTGAATTACCAAAGAAGTCTTTGAACGTCCTGAGACCTTATTTGTCACGCTTAGGCCATCTCCCCTTTTCAGGATGAGGCTAATAATGCCGCATCACTGAGAATCTTTGTTTAACACAAATTTAAGTGTGATTTATTTTAGAACCTTTACAATTTTATGCTCATGACACGTAGCTGCATCATAGCACCTGTTGGTTTGGGAGGGTAGTGAGATATGGGGAGCTAAGCAGGGCACAAATAAATCTCTCGTCTCTCAGAGAACAAGCTTTGACTGGGAGCACTCAGGCAAGTTAGTTCTTTTCTATACCATGGATTGTCTTATAACTGAGTGGAAGAGAAGAGTTTGCAAATGCTGTCACTGAAAGACAAGGAGTCCATGAACTCTGCACTGAGATTATTGCTCAAATAACTGATGGAAGCAGTTGGTGGCTCTAGCGTATAGTTTCATCTTTAGGCTCTGGTTCCTGAGACAAAGCAAAGCTGAGCATAAAACAAAAATCAATTTCTGGATTGGAAGTTACAAGAAGTGAAACGGGCTGGACTGTATCTGCAAAGGCCAGCTTTCACACAGGGAGGCTAGTCTTGCTCAGCTGTGTCTGATAGGAAATGGGAAAGGTATACAGGTTTTGCTTCTGTCCCGGCTGTGAATGAAGTCTGGAAGATCGGTGTCCATCAGCTAAAGTTATCCTCTGCAGAAAACTTCCCTAGTCAATCAATATTTCCTTATAACTTCATTACCACACAGACTTTTTCTCTGTGTGTTTACCTGCCTTTTGATTAACCACCTCCATGTTCCAGGACAATGGTTTAGCATCTAAATTGCACCTATAGTTTTCTGTCATCCTACATGGGGTCTTTTAGCTTTGGGTGAAGATTTGAGATGTACAGTCAAGATACTGTGTTGTAACGAGTCACTGGGCAGCAGCTGAGTCACGGTTACTGTCTGTATATGTGCTCTTAGTCCACAGCAAGTGCAAAATAATTAAACTTATCTTAAACTTCCATGGTTAACGAAGGGTAAAATGATGTAATTTGGCTTAGGAGTTTATGATAGCTTTCACTGACATGGTCCAAGGGAACTCACACAAACAGTTACTGCAGCTCAGCTGATGCCCGGTATCTTGCTGTGATGTGATACCTGGGTTTCATGTCCCACACCTTTAAGTTGTGAAGCGGATATAATGCTGCACATTGCTTAACCTGATCTGCAACCCATGTGTCTCAGGGCAATCCTTCTTTTGTAATCCCGTATTGTGTGCAAATGACAAATAAGTGATTCCCATGTTCCTTCTGATATTACTTCTGTGGTGAGACAATGGATAACATCTGCCCTGTTGGCATTCCACACAGTTTCACAAATAATGGGTAAAACATCAGCGTCTCCCATCAGAACCCATCTCCAGCAGAGCTGGGATATTTCCCACCATCCCCATTGTGCAAGGGTGGTCTTTCCTCTCCGAGTCCTGGAGCTTGCAGTGGCATGGCCTCATTAAGGAAACTGCATCTTGCAGGAATGTCAGATAAGATGGACTGTGTGAGCCAGACAGCCACCTCCCGAGCTGGATAAAACGCCAGCTGTTAATTAGTTGATATGGGGAAGTGGTCCTGGCAGGTGCCTGGGAAAGGGAGTGACAGTTTGAGCAGCCCAGTTCTGACTCTTCCATGCTTTGAGGGGGACATGTGCCCTCAAACAGCCTGAACTCTGCACAGGGATGCAAGGAAATAAGGGGCAAGGGGAGATGGGCTGGAGGATCTGTGTCACGTACCTCAGGTTTTACATTCTCCCATGTTTGAAGAAGCAGAACTATGGAGTCCCAGAGAAAGAGGAAGACAATGGAGAGTGGAGATAAACAAATTAAATGATCATTTTTCTAGTTTTTAGAGGAAAGAACAGCAAACAGTGTTTCCTGCTCTTTGGTAGCAAGCTACTCTATGTCTCTGCATCCATTATTTAAAGGGGCAAATGCTAACAATTTCTCATGGTTCTCTTTTCTTATCTAAGTGTTTCAAGCACTTTGGCTCGAGGATGCAACATCAATTGGAAATGCTGGAGGTTCTGTGAACTTAGTCTGTCACAGAAGAACAGGGTAAAAACTGTATAAAATAAAGTTTTGTCCCTATTCAAAATATGCTTTATTTAAAAGAGGAGTCTGGAGCTGTTCTAAACATGACCCGTCAACATATTCTTATAAATTCTGTCTTGCCTACAGCTAAACCCCTTCTACCGCTAATACCAGCAGTTCCAATGGTTATTTTGTGAAGAGTGCATTGCATATCATTATGCTGATGTGCACACTGAAATGTAAATGATACCATAAAGGGAAGCACAAGTCTTGCCTAATCATCAGTCCATTTTGTGTTGGTACTCAAAATCCTCAAACTGGGGCTGGATGAATCTCTTTGAGTTCTCCTCTGTCCAGAGATAAGAACGGATTTTGTCAGCATAAATTCATAACTTCCCTGATACTGCAAAAATATTCCAGGCTTGATATGAGCTTCTAGTACAATCCCCACCCCAAAAATGTTGTTAGTCATCATAAAGCAAAATTAGATGTCAATCCTGGGCTATTTGAAATACAACCAAGTTTTTTGTCAAGGTTTATAAAACTCAATTTATAAATAGAAAAAGCGATGATGAAGGCAGGCTGAGTTTTGAGTCTGTGACAAGGCAAGATGCAGAGCTCCGAGTCTTGTCAGAACAGTTTGAACAGTCCTGCCCAAATGTTCTGAGAAATCAAACGCATATTCAGCGTCTAATTCTGCACCACCCTCTCTGCTTAACCAAATGAGCTTTTGGAAAGCTCTTGAAAAGCAGTCTGGCACTTCCTCCCTTTTAACAGCTGAAATGAAATTTTTGCAAACCGCTGAAAAACCTGCTAAGTCTCAAGCCTTGGCCTGCAGGCTTTTCTCCTAATCAGTATTACTATGCAATGTATAAAATTATTTTGTGACCTGCCTTTAATACAAGGATTATTCATAGTTTGCCTGGATTTGCAAATGGATGCTGAAACCCTCAGCTGCCCCCTAGATCACAGCAATCTTTGAATAAGGCACAAAGGAGAACATTTGCAGTTGTAATGGGAAATTCGGTCAATGATAGTTTACCTTGGAGTCAGCATAGATTTATTTGCCATTATTGAACACTGAGCTTAAGATCGCTTTGGTCTAATAGCCTATTTAAGATTTAGGTGCTCAGTCTCATCTTCAGAAAGGTCTCTTGATGTAAATAAAGATTCAAGCCCTTTGCTGTTCTGTCATCTGTTAGGGAAAAATCTGGACTTACAACCTCCTTGCAGGCAGTAGGGTTGTCTGGGGAAATTAACCCTTGCAGAACTCCATCCCAAGTGTGTACGGGAAAACGGTCTCCCATGCACATTTGTAGCCCAATGCAGCATGGTGCTATCCCTTCTCCTAATGAATTCAATGGGATGTGAACCTATTTAGCATACACAACTGCTCCCTCTGATGGGATGAGCGCCTGGTTTTCTGAAATCTCATGTAAATGCGTACATGTGTGGGTTTTCTGATGATTAAACCTCTGTTTGCTGCAGTGATCCCATACCACATCACCATCACGACGGGCACAGAATACGACTCCAGCACCGACAGCCGAGTGTACATCATCATCATGGGTCCTCAGAAAGTGCAGACGGAGAGGCTGTGGCTGGATCTCCCAGAAGGAAAAGACGAGTTTGCAGATGGCTCTGTGGAGAAGTTCTCTGTTTGGGGCCTAGATGTTGGAGAGATCAAAAAAGTGGAGGTACTCTGTGAACACAGTGCAAGCGCTGAAGGCATATGAAATATGTGGCCAGAGAAAGCACATGTTCCTGATATTCTTAGCAGTGAAGGAAAAGCACTTGGGTCTAAAAGGAATGTAAACAGAGATGTGCTAATGAGAATTCACATGTGTCCAAAACTGACAATAAATATGCTTTACAGCTCACAAAACCGAGATCTTTGGGAGGCAGAAGATAATTTTGAATTATAAAGGAGTTGTAACATGTCTCAGTTTTGTCCCATTTCTGGCACTGTTTTTTTTCTTAGTCAAACCCTGTTATTGACAGATGCAGTGAAGGTTCCCAAGATGCAGTTTTCTATCAGTCTTTTTCCTCTTTGATTTTTGCACTACTTCCAGTTGGGTTTCATAAATTGTGCCTGCAGCGAGAAACACATCTTGTATAATTTTCTAGCTAAACATGAAAATTGTTTTTACAGCTTGGAGGACCCAGGCTTAGAAAAGAAGATTAATCATCATTCATAAGTAACGTACACAAAATAGATTTCAGTACAGGAGCTATTTTTTTCTGCTGTGGCTCAGGGAGACAGAATTTACATAGACTTTCCATCACTGAGCTTAAACTCTACATGAATCTTCCAGCATGTTTGTGTACATCATTCTCGTTTCATATGGCAGTTCCATCTCCTGAAAGCCTGCTCCAGCCCCTAAGAGCTGAAATCCATAGCACTCAAGGACTTCAAGAGACTATTCAATTTTATTTTTACCCCTATGTTGCAGTAAACTTTTGGTGCGCATGCTTGTGTATTCAGAAGGAGATGAGTGAAAGAAAGAAAAAGAGAGAAATCCTAATTAAAAAATCTTTGCAATTGTAGTGACAGCTGATAGACTGAAGCGCTCCCATTAGCTTTCATTCATGCAGTGTTTTCTGGCACCTTGAGTAGTCCCCATTCTAGATTTGAGTTTATCCTCAAGCCCTTTTCTTAACTCCCTCCAGATGGCTAGTTATTATGAGTACTAGTGGCACTTTCCATCTAGGCTATGTCTAGGAAAAACTTTGAAAGTGAAGCAAGTGCTTCTTTTCGAGACTGTGTGTGGATGGAAACAGCCATGGGCTGGGATAGAGAGGGAAGAAAAAGCTGGTATAACCCTTCAGTGTCAGAGAGACAGAAGGAGCTGCATGAAGAGGGAAACAGAAAGGGATTCTGGAAAAGAGACAGTACGGAGGGTGAGGAAGAGGTAGAGAATATGAGAAAGTAGGAGCAGACACTTGGAAACAGGCAGAAACAAGGAAAAAAAAATCATTTGAAAAAAGAAATAACATACAGCTTTCAAGCTGGATGATGGTCTTCTGCACTCTTTCACCACTCTGCTCAGTGATCTCACCAATCTACGGACTCACCTCTTGCTAATTTTTCCCTTTCAGTTTGTGACCTCCCAGATTGTGGCTGGAGGAGGCATCTGCTCCTGGCCTTCTGCCTTCTTTTGTGCAGTGCCCTCTGCTTGGAAGGTCTCTTTTTGTGGATCTCCGTCCTAGCCATGACATTGATGTGCCAGTCTGCCGTGGTTGCCATGGAATCAGTCCGTATTTCCCTTGTAGAAAATTGCAGTGTTCAGGGACATTGCAGAAAATTGCTAGTTATCTACTTGGGAAAAGTGAAGAACAGTTCGTTCTCAAATTTGGCATTTGGCTGCTTCTGGAAGAAGGCAAGAAGTTCTGAATTTGAGTTACCATGTGAAAATTGCATGGCATGGGGATTAAGTTTCCAGAAGCCCTCTGTGTAACCCAGGCAGCAGACTGAGGGATTTAGTAGGATCGTAAGATTTGCAGCATGATGCCACATCTAGTTTGGTATTATTCTCCTGCCGCAAATATACTCTAGTGAAAGCAGAAACAGTGGAACATGAAGTAATTTGAAAGAGGCTCATTTATACCTGTCTTGTAAGCCTCCAGATATAATATTTACTACTGGTGTACTTTAATAGACACGCTGACATGAAAATAAATAATATGGGTTGTTTGGTATAGGTACTTCATACCGTGTTCTTAAAACCAAGTTTTATTATTTCTTCTTCTAATGAAGGAAAGTATCTCTGTTCCTGGACTGATGTTGCTGAAGAGAGACACAAGTATGTCCAGAGGAGTTTTGCATCGGTCTGCACTTCTGAACCACTTCTGGTTCTGAACCACTTCTGGTTCAGAGCCTTTCTCCATCACAGGCACAAAGTAAAGTGTAAAGTGTTGCAAGTCCAGCCCCTCACTGACTTGGGACCTGATCCTAGAAGACTCTCAGGTCTTTCTAATGCTCCCTACACCTTCCAACCACGAAATCCCATTCTGCAGGTCAAATTCTCTCCCATTTTCCCCTGTTGTTGTGTTTCATTTCAGTGTGATTGTGAGCTGCCCAGTGCGAGTTGTGCATCTTAGTCTTGGTGATGTGAAGCACTCAACAGTCCCTCAAGGACAGTGGGAATAAGTTACCAAGATCTTCAAACAGCCCAAGGATCTAGCTGCCTTTGAAATTCTGACACTCTAACTTAGTTCAAACATCTCAGCCCAAAAAACTTGCTGTGGTACTGGTATGCACATCCAGACTGTACTGTTGGTGTGGCCACGGCTGTGGATCATTCACTGTGTTGGCATGGTCTGTCTAAAGATTTGCTTGGAATTGAGAGGCAAATCCCAGTTCTCTGTAAAAGACCCACAGTAAGGAAGACTCAGAACTCGATGAATTTATCTGAGACTTTACAACATTGTTCTTGAGGCCCTTGGAAATCTGTTTGTTTGCAGGTTCTCCAAGGCAGCTGGAAGTGCAAGATGCATTCTTCTGGCCAATTACTGATACCAAAAGAATTAAAAGTTGCTGTTAAAATCTGGTACCTAGCAATGCCTTGGAATGATGCTTTAGGAGGGAGCTGTAATGAACTCAAAAGAGCAGCAGACTTTAGTGGGCTTATTGGGATTTTCCCTCCAGCTGCTTTGTCCCTGCTTCACTGCAGAGCCATTGCCCTAACCTTTCCCCACCACCTCATCTGCACCGTCCTGCAACAGGTCCCGGAAGGGACTCAGGGTTTGGAGAAGGGTAGCCAAGTTGGCAGAGAGGGAATGGGAAGGCAAGTGTTATACTCCTATTCACCTCACACTCCAGGAATCTGAGAATTAATGCATCCACTGTAGACCTGAATTTCCCCAGTGGTTAACTCTAATTTTCTGCAGCTGCACAGACGTTAGGATAGTAATAACACTCTAATAACAGTGATGGCTGAGACAGATTAAAAAAAGATCACTTGTTTTTTGTGGAAAAAAAAAGACACTACAGATATATCACCATAGATGAACCTGTTATTAAAAATTATTTTTTGAGCAACCCTAAGTATCATAGTAATTTAAAAAAAAAATATCAAGAGCTAAGGACCTAATTTTCCTAGTAATGACACAAACAACACTTGCTCTGAAAATAATCAACTTTTATTCAACATTTTAGGTATAGGTAGCTCATGGAATGACTGGCTGACTCAGTTTTGTACATCAGTGGGATACATAATTATGCTTATGAGTCTGCCCCAGGATGAGTTGCTCATGTTTTTTAAGAGGGACACATGCAGTTTCTTGGAGAATTTGCACTATCAGCATCCTTTTGCTGCTAATATATCTGTAGGAACATTGCTTGTTGCTCTTTATGGCCCTTGCCAGACTTAATTCCAGGTGGGCTTTGGCTTTCCTAACATCATCCCTGCCCACTTGGGCAGTGTCTCTGTATTTCTCCAGGTCTCCTGTCCCTGCTGCCACCCCTTGTATTCTTCCTTTTTCCATTTAACTCTCATCAGGAGCCCCTTTTCATCCCTATCGTCTTTTTGACAGTCTTTTGTGAGTTCCTGCTCTCCACGATGGACCATTCTTGAGCTTGGAGGAGGTTGTCCTTGAAAATCAATGAACCAGCTACAGATGTAAGCTCCATCTGTTGCCTCCTATGCAAACACGGAGCTTTTGCAGTTTGAGATGGGAAGCAGCGAAATAGCCTGATACATATAGTAGACTTAGATATGGTTTTGTGAGGGAAGGAGTGCTTGAATAATGGCTGTGGGTGTTTGCCTAGATGTCTTTCATCTTGGCCATGAAGCTTTGAATAGTCACTTTTAAGTGTGGTACAATAGTGGAAGGGGTTGGAGAAATGGGTCTGCAGACATCAACTAGCAGGTAGAGGTCAATGGAGCAGAGGTAGAGTAGTAAGGGAGTGGACGTGCTTTCATGGTCAGTGCTGTCTACCTATGTCATGTTCCCCTTGCTTACTTTTGGGACTGGCAATGTCCTGCCTTCCCTCATGCTCAGTAGTCCATGCCCTGAGCTCCCTTGCCCACATCAGCTACCTCGTGCACTGATGTCTTGCCGGTTGGGCAGGAAAGGCACAAACTATTTCACAGCTTGTTCTGTTCCGCTGTAGAAGTGGTTTGTGTGACAACGTATGTAGTCAACTCTCTTAGTCCTTCATCACTGGTTAAAACACCTGGACAAAGCCTCTCCTCTGAAGAAATTCTGTTTAACCAGAAGGTATTTTCTTGCTGACTCTCACAGGTGGGGCATGATGGTGCTACTCCAGAGAGCTGCTGGCTGGTGGAAGAGCTCACCATTGTCGTGCCCACCAAAGGCGTCATGTACAACTTTGTTTGTAAGTGCTGGCTGGCCAGAGACAAAGGTGATGGACTCACCTCACGAATCCTCAACATCCTGGATGCTGACTGTATTAATGTTGGCCTCAAGGTAGGCTCTAGGCTTATCCTGTATCTTTAGCTGTTACATGGACCTGTGCTGATATAGGCTGTATGTCAGTTCTTGTATTTTGACTTCTGGGTGTGGTTTGAGCCTTTCATCTACAGAGAGTTTCTTTCTTGTTTCTTTAGAAACCTCTTTAGGAACGATTGAGTGTCATTAGAGCACTGTTTAATACTGCTAGCTGGATGCAGCCATGCCATAGGTGTAAAGACAAGCTAAGGCAGAGTAGGCAGAGGCAGCTCAGCAGTGTGTCCTTGTGTTGTGAGCACACCTGGAGCACCCACTGCATCACCTGGAACCCATAGGGTGGGGGTAGCTGCAAGGCGAACACCTTGGTGTAATCTAACTCCATCGTGATCTCTTTGAGGAGATCAAGTCAGAGTAGTGCAGATATTGTAATCTTGGCATAGCGTGGCTACACATCAACTTTTCTAATATGGGATAGGGAAACTGAATTCAGTTAGAAGCTAATAGTAACTGGAAGTTGTTGAAACATGGAGACATTCGTAAGCTTGATCTTTGAAATGATTAAGCAATGAAAAAAAAAACTATACGGTCTTTTCATCCATATATATGAAATTTGAAGTAATGTCTGCTATGCTGTATTTCAACCAAGTACAAATTGGAAAGCTGAGTTATGCTGATTTTGGATGCAAGATTTATAACAGAAATAACAGCCTGGATGAATGGCATAATAATACTGTGTTTAATATCCGTACGGCAATTTAAAATCTCTACAGATGTGGTTCTATTTGCAGTGAGATTACACTTTCATAGGACATTATTTTTTCTTTATGCCACTCTTGATTCCCAAGCTACAGATATTCTCCTGAAATCTTTTTTTTTTTTTTTCCCTAAGACACAAAAAGCATGTTAACATTTTTAGCATCAGTGAAGGATTCAACAACTCAGTGCAGGTTTTGGCAGTAGAATTGACCTAAAAGGGAGAATAAACTTGGACTGAATACCAAGGTTAAAATCCAATCTTTTAAAGACTTCCCATCAGTAGTTTCACCTCCTGGATAAGGTTTCCAAACTCCTATCAGTGAGGTGATGGCTTGCTTGTAGATCGGAGTGGATGTTGATGAAGACTCGTATTCAGTCTTCCTTTAAAAGCCCAATCCTGCATATTTATTTTCATAAGCATGCCAAAAATAGACACATCTAACTAAGTTGTTTTCTGTGATGTTGGGCCAGAAACTTCCTGAAAGATTTGAGGGAAATCAGGGCAGTTGCTTGAGACATGAAATCAGAAGTGTGCGTTTGACTTTCTGATCAGTAACATAGTTGAGGGAATTTGGTACTGTTCCTCGTAAATAGTTGTAATTGGAAAATGAGTTTAATATTATTTTTTTTTGTTTGTTCAAAAAAGACTAATACCTTTAACAGCTTTGGGAAAATCAATGGGTTTTTTGTTTAATTTTTGCTGGACTCTTGCACAGCCATACATACCCATTTCAATTTAATTTTCTTCTTGACTTGATATTCCCTCTTTGGGTTTCAAATTGAGCATTTGCCTCCCCATACACAGAGAAACTAGTCAATGTCCACTACAGTTGTTAAAAACCTTTAATGCATTTGTAAGAGTTTTTCTTCTTTCACCTGTAGCAAATAGGATGCTCTCCTATGATGTAAAGTGTGCATGGACAGGTTACTCAGGACTAAATAAATGCGAAATGTCATTTTTTTTTCCCATGACATTATTCCTTTGCACTGTTTATTTATGTGGCAATCACAATTCAGGATGATAAAACTTGCCTGGCAGTGCACTATTTGAAATATGTTTTGTTGGGGCTATCCCTTGATAATCTTCCGCCTCTTAAATCCTTGTTACCATAAGTACAATCTTGAAAACTTCTAAGTGGCCTAAAGGTCTTAATGTCTCTGACAGCCACTGGGACTTGCATGCTTTTGAAATATTTTATTCTGAATCTTATTATTCATGTCAGGAGAAAAGAACAAAGTTAGGCTAAAAAAAAAAAAAAGCTAGGTGAAAATGATGCAAAACATCTTTTCACAAATTGTTACACCTTTAATGTACGAGATCTGGAAACACTCTAAATTGCATGCAGCCATGCACATCCCAGTGGGAAACAGGATAGCTGCATTTTTCTGCTGTAGAGAGCGTTTGGATGTATAGACTTCAAAGCTATTAGCGATGTCGGACTAAAAGTTGCCCAAATAGACATTGAACACTTGGAGGAAATATTTTGTTATCAAGGGAAAAAAAAACAATTGTGCCTTTGGGAGCTATTTTTTAAAAATGGCGAGTTTGGTTCAGTATAGAGGTCTGGAGGGCCAGGAGGAGATGCCAGTAACAGAGGGCTGGAGACCTTCCCACTTGTGAGGGTTGTGACTCCCATGGAGAAGATATTTACCAAGTCTTCATCGCTCCCCAAGCATATGGTTGTCAAAGTGAATGTATCTCTCTCTGAGTCTAGCTAGGCTAGGAAATTCTGCAGAAAAAGTCATAGATGATGCAAAGAGGAAGGTTCTATAGCAAGTTCAAGTTTCAATCTCTAACTTTGCCTCTGAGAACCACAGTGTGGAGAGAAACCACGAAGCTGTGTTGTAACCATTTCTGGCAAAAGAAGTTGATCTCCTGCAAAGCCTGTCTAGCCTTTTGCCCCGGCTTTTGCTTGGGTTAAGGACAACTGTTCACAAGAGACCTTCTGATGATTTGAAATCCTCACCAGATCCTCTACGAAGTCACAATTGTGACTGGAGACATCGAGGGCGGTGGTACCGATGCCAGTATTTTCATGACTGTCTTTGGATCCAATGGGAACACCGAGGAGATGCCGCTGGATAAAAATGGAGACAGGTACAGTAACTATGTCATTTTTCTCGGTTAGAAGTGGAGTGATAACAGATTCTAGTGTCAAGTCAAGAAGTACTTGAAGCTTTGATCATGCTCCTGCTGAAACACAAAAATAAACTCCCATTGATGTTATAGATTAAGAACCGGGCCCCCTGTAAGTGTTATCGTAAAGTATTTAGCAGAACAGAGGAAAGGAGAGCACTGTGTAGCCAGGGAAACCATCCTTTGTCATTCGCAGAAGTCTTGTTTAACCTGTTCCTCAATGGCTTTAGAGATATGCACTGTTGTGTAGTTCAGCCCCGATGGGGACCAGACTACGCAGTCTCTCTCCCACTCCCCCCACCCTCCAGAAGAATAGGGGGAGATGATATAAGAAAAACAGCTCAAGGTTTGAGATAAAGATGGGGAGGAATCTTTAAAGTTACCGTCACGGTCAAAACAGACTCGATTTGGAAAAACTATTCATTTATTACTAAAACTAGCAGGAGAATGAGACAGGGAACAAGATAACTTCCCCCCACCCCTCCCTCTTCCCAGGCTTAACATTTATCTCTACTACCTTCCCCTCCCGAGCGGCACAGGGGGGGGAAAGGGAATGGGGGTCGCCGTCAGTTCATCAAGCGTTGTTTCATGCCGCTGCTTCATCGTCGGGGGAGGAACTCCTCTCATTCCTCCCCTACTCCTTCGTGGGTTCCCTCCCACGGGCCACAGTCCTTCGTGAAACTGTTCCGGCGTGGGTCATCTCTTCCACGGGCTGCAGTCCCTCCAGAACAGCTGTCCCAGCGGGCCCCCCACGGGCCACAGCCTCCTTCAGGCACCCGCCTGCCCCGGCGTGGGGTCCTCCATGGGCTGCAGGGGGATCTCTGCTCCTCCGTGGGCTCCATGGGC
>WHYT01015831.1:61210-75406 GCA_009806455.1 Tetrax tetrax
GCTGGCCAGATGTCAGCCGGCTTGGTCCAGAAGCCACGTTGAGGGACGCCAGAGCCTGAGGGCCCTGCTGAGAAGGAGGCTTCTTAGATCAGGCTCTGTGCCACAGTGGCATAACCACATGGCTTTGGAGCCAGAGCCACCTTGTCCGCAGCTGGCACGAAAGGGACAGTCAATGACATCTGTCAGCCCAGATGTGGCTTTATGGTGCAGAGAGATGGAAGTGAGCTGTGAGCTGCACAGAGTGCTGCACTGCATGCTCTGATTTTACTAAAAAGGTGAAATCTCATGTTTGCTTCAGCAGAGACAGCTAACAAACACTGTAATCCTAGTCTGGTGCCAGCACTTCTGTAAGCCAAAAAAAAACCCATGTGCCACTGATCCATTTCCTGAAGATTTCCTGTTCCTTTCTAGCTCCTCCCTCAGTACTGAAAGCTTTGGCAAGAATGAACACGGCACTAACCATCTTTAAAAAATGGGCTTAATCAGTCTTAAATTTAATTAATTCACTGCCTGTGATGTTAGTCAGCAAAGCATCTACGGAGCGTCGGGAGGGCTGCAGCATTTGGCCACACGGTTCAAGCTCAGCTTGCTGAGGTGATGCTGGACTCTTCCTCAGCCTCCTGGTGAGGCATTTCCTCCACCACAGCTTTGCATATCGCGTGTGGGCTGGGCAATTGAAGACAAGGCTCTCTGCATAGAGATGTTTGCTCAGGGGATGTTTTACTTCCAGCTGTCATAGCAGAGTGGGTGTCTGGGCAAAAGTGTTCAGCTAAGCTAGAAACCTTCATGTGTTCAGTTAGTAACAAGCACGAGCCTTGTTTGCTCTGAAAAAAATGTAGCAGAGGGGCTGTTGACTAAAATATCCATGAGAAACATGGCTGAGTCATGCAGAAAACCACAGCTCTTGGCCCTTCTCCACATCACAGAGACATCTGTGACATCTGTTGGGAAAGGCACCTGGGTTACCAGTGTCTGGCTATCGGTGACATCGCCCTTCCAAGACCCCAGGCAATCCCAGACTGATCCATCTTCCTATTTTAAGCCCAAATTCAATTCTAGTAGGTGGGAAAATGGACCAATACTGTTTGTATTTAAAAGTAAAGCAAAGCTCACATCAGAGTATGTCAGCCAAAAAATATCTAAAAGGGACCAAGACATATCTAAGCCCTCAAGAGAGGGATTGCAGTTTCAACTAAACCTGGCCAGGCACGAGATATCTCCATACTATGTGGCCTATGAAAAAAAAAAAAACAACATGTGTCTACATCAGTGGGATGAATAGAAAATGCAATAAAGGACAGCCACACACTTTGTATACAGTTATTGGTTGCTTGGGCTGTCTTCTCCCAGTAGAAGACTTGCAAAAGTTATTGAAAAACTCATCGGGGCTGTATCAAGAAGGGAGAGGTGTAGAATACAGCTACTAAAATGTTAATATCCCCAGGATGCTGTATTATTCTTTGAGGCTGGCTGCTGTATTATTCATCTCTGCTGGCTGGAGGTGCCCTGTATCACACCTCCAACTGTACAGAGCTCCTGTCATCTCGTTAGCACCCTCTCCAGCTGCCCCAGCACACACACTACCCGTTTCTATACAGCTCCCACCAGTCTCCATCCAGTTAACAACACAGGCTTCCCCAGTTCCTTTCACACGGAAATCTCACCACCCTTTGCACCAGTGGCAAGGGGTGGGTGAGACCCTCTGCAACTCCATCTCCATCGGGGCCATCCAGTGCCAATTCACTCACAGCAGCTTAGTGCATTATGAAGAACCTGCAGCAGATTTAAGGCAATTTTAGCTACATTACTGTTATTGCCAAGACCTCTGGGCAACAGATACATTTAGAAGTGCAGGCATGGGTAGGAAAGCTTAATGAAATCCCTCAGATAAATGTTTCAGTGTCCCGGAAAAGCAATAGTGGCAGTCAGTCTGTCTGGGTACTTAACTGGTCACCCAGTTTGTCACTTTAGCGATTGTTTTGTTCTAGTACAATGACTTCTTGGAAGTAACAGGTGAGTATCAGCCTTACAAACTGTAAAAAGGGCATTTACTGAAGATAAATAATGGTTTGTTTTGCTAACACACTGTTTAACTTAGAGTTGTTCTGCCTGGAAAGGAGCAGAGTGAGAGACTTGCACGAAGCTTGTTAGGTAACAGTGATTGTAATGAAAACTGACCACAAGATCATGGGATAATTCGGGCTGGAAGGGTCACACCTTTTTCTTAAACAGAAGTAGAAATCAATTCGGTCCAGGCACAAAAGTACATTGTTTGTCACAGTGAGACAGGCTGTCTTGGTATCTGGTACCACAGAAAGACAAATAACAACAGAGGGGAGTTTTTCAAAGAGCAAACACAACCCTTAATAACTAGAAATGGACTGGGACCAAAGTGCCCTATACAAATGCCTCCGGGAGTGCAGGGTAAGCAATGCCTGGATGAAAACTGAGAGGCTCGAGCCAGTGGCCATTCCTAACATCTGCAGCTATGCAGGCTGAGATAATGGTGTGGGTATAATCACATTCATGCCGCAGGGTGCAATCTGAGGAGAGGTTGGTAAAGAAATGTTTTGGTTTTTTTTTCTCCATATCCTGGCACTGCACAGCTGTAGGAGCCTAAGTAGGTTGCCAGGAATGAGATATTATCCTTATGGATTGTCTGTATTATTGTAGTGCCCACAGTTTGCAGAGCTCTCTCCAAACCTCTCAGTAGATTCGGGTAAGTGCCTCACAGGGAGAAGTTTCCGTGGAGGAGGAACCTCAACAGCATAGTGGTCATGGCAGTACATGGCAGACCCCCTTGATTTGGCCACCCTTCTACTTATTAAGGGTTGGATTTCCATCTCCAAGCCTACAGTAGGTCTGTCAGAGTACTTTGGGGGACAAACCTAGAAGATACGCTTACTCTAAACAGAGTAGTATTGAGCCTGAGGCAGCATTTGCACCAGAGCAAGGCTTTCTTCCTGGCACTATTGGTGCTAAGAGGGAGGCAAGCGAGCTGCAGTCCTAGCCAGTGTAATGTCTTCTTCAAGAAACATATGTTAGTTTTTCCCCTTTTCCTGCTTTCTGCTGATTGCTATGGATGAGCAATTTCTACACATCCTTGTGCCAAGCAGCCAAGCGTAGGGTAAGATCTTTAGATTCTTACCAAAGACCCAGCTAGTTTGTAAATCCAAATTTCCCCAAATTCAGGACAGAAGCGTGGGCCGGTAGGTTTTGGCTCCTTTCTAACAAAATTCCGCTGCACTTACTACACCTAGGTGTTGGGCTCTGACTTGTGACCAAGGTGCCGTATTTAGCTGAGCTGCAGCAACTGTCTGTCACCACGGCAAATGTGAAGCTACGTGCCACTTCTTAGCGAAAGAAGATGAAGGAAAATTGCTTTCCCTCCTAGCAGGGATGGGCTGAGGGCAGGCACGTGGGCAGATGCCAGGAGGAAGGAGGTGCAGGCAAACCTGACTGTGAGTCTCTATTTTTCTGGTTATGAAAAGAGTGATAACGTATGCTATGGGCTACCTGGAACCACTCCAGCTGCCTCATATGGGCTTGATTTTCCAGGGCAGGAGGAATCCCTGTCAAATCTGCACTGGGGTGTCTTGCCAAAAACACAGTAGCTCACAACCGCAGGACGGAAAAGCTCAAGTCCAATAAAGCACACTCATAAACTTTTGATTTGAGGCTGTTGGCAAGGTGCGAGTTGCAGCACGGACAGGGTATCGCGATGCAACGATGCTGTAAAGCAGAGGGAAACCTCCTTGATCTTCCCATCCCCGCAGGTTTGAGCGAGGCCAGGAGGACAGTTTCATTTTGGAGATCGCTGACATCGCACCCCTTAGGAAGATGAGGATCCGGACGGACGGGAAGGGGACTCGCCCACACTGGTTCCTGGAAACGGTAATGCCCTCCATATCACGCGTCTCTCTGCACCCTGCCTGTGTTGAGGCCTCTCGGCCCTTGAGAAAGAGGAGAAGGGCAGCGAGTAACTCGTTTTTTTTCCCGCCTCTTTCCATTTGGTTTCTCATAGTCTTTTCCTGCAGGATTTGAGTCAAAAAAAAAAAAAAAAAAGAGAGAGGACGAAAACTGTGCCACACTTTACCACGCTCTCTGCTATCAGGTCTCACTCTTCCTGTCTGCAAAAGAGCTTTGGCTTGCCACCATGGCACCTGCAATATTTCCTGGTCCCTGGGCTGTACCCTGAGCTCCTGCAGACCCCTGCCCTACTCTGACCCCAGTGTGCTTGCCTTTATCTTTTCTACCAGACCACCAGCCCAATGTAAACATCACTCAGATTTGGGCAGTAAAATGTTGTTTGTTTGTTACGGGTCCCTGTAATTATCTGCCTAAGATAGCGATGGAGTGATGTGCTGATTCCACACCTTCAGATGTCTTTAAGGGAAGAACACATCTCTACTGCTTTTATTTAGCATGTTTTTTTTCTGGAGTAGATATCCTGCTGGATTTCTGTATCTTGACTTTTTAATGAGAATAGGTTAAGACCCAATAGTTTAACCCGTGGTCAGAAAGAATAGTGCAAGATGTTTTAACTGGATCCTTTATCCTCTTTGACCATTCTGAAGCTCTCCTTTTCCCATAAACATGTTTTTAAATACTGGTCCTAGGTGGCCACCAGTTTGCAGTGAGGTGATGAACTGCACTTCACCTCCATCAGCATGGTCTGAAAAGCGTTTCTGTAGCACAGTACCTTTTTGTACTTGAGCTTTGCGACTTCTAACGGTTTTTTTCCAACAACTTTTGTGCAGCTTTCCAAAGCATTAGGTCTCCAGAGTATATCTTCAGAATAGATGCCCCAGATGCACATTTTTTTTTTCTCTCTGTGCCTAAGGAATAACTCAATCTGTTCTCTGATTTGATTCAGTCATCTTGGTCAAACTCTCTTGGCCAGTTCCCAGATACTTTCTCCTGAGTTTTATAAATCATATTGATAAGCAATGAAATTAAATAAAGCTTATTCATCCAGAGACATTCCTGATCTTGCAGTCCTGAATTAACAGTAGCTCACAGGCAAGGCACAGTGGCACCTTTAGTGACAGGTGGCACCTTCCCACCTTCCTCTTGCCGGCTCCATCTGGTTGTCCAGCCTGCTGGACTGTCCCACAAAAAACAAAGCTTTCCTAGAGAATTGGGCAAACACATCTCTCATTTGGACCCAGATGATGGGTTTCTAGCCCTCTTAGAGCTCTACCGAAGCAACAGGCAGACCATGCACGCAACTCTTTGAGACCAGGGTTTTAGAAGCTTTTGAAAATCATACTCATAGTTTCTCTTTTTCTTAGAGAAACAGAGCACAGAGGATCTTCTAGCTCCAGTGATACTTCGAAAACTTTATTTATTAGTTTTCTTTCCCACCTTCCCTGCAAAGGTAAACATAGCATTTGCATTCCCAGGCAGACTGGGGGCAGGAGCGCTCTGGAAGAGGGGAGGGAGGATTTGTGTTCTCTTGATTTGTATTCCAGCCTTGAAAACTTATGTAGCCTGGTGTGACATGAAAACTGATCTGAGCCCACTTCCATTTCTGTCAAAAGTGCATATTAAAACCGCATAATGAAATACTTGTGGGGGTAGTGCTAAACTCTCAGACAGATGGTTCACAGTCAGTGCTAACTAGCACAGTGGAATGAGAAGCTAGATTAAGCCATCAACCCTGTAATTAACCATTTGTTGCTCCATTTATCTACAGGATATTCTCAGTTTTCTTCTTCCATTAAAATAACAATAAATGATCTTTTAAATTCTCTTTGGTCTTTTTGTAAACTATTGCTGGTCATAACTTATACTGCTTTTAGTTTACCGGAAATAGAAGTGCATAAATACCAATTAAAATGCATGAATTATCAATGATGATGTACACAGCCAAAAGATTCAATTTACAAGCAGGGAAGTAGTATTTTTTTTTTCCTGTCTATATAAAATACATTGACATTTCATTCAGAATCTCAGTGAAGTAATGAAATTGGTGCCAAAGATTCAAACTGCACTGAAAGTGGTAATAAGTTTTAAACGCTGACACTTAATCCTCTGGAGGGAAGAAAATTTAATTAGTGATGTGCTGGGCCAGAATGAATATTATTGATTATTGCTGTTCACAGAAAGACACACCGAAAGATCTCTGTAGCCGAGCAACAATTTCTGATCTCACCACTAGTGGGAGACACACAGAGTTGGGATATTTGCCTCCAACCTAAAGCTGAATCTCACATTCTTCCACATCGAGCTACCACGACACTGCTCTGTGTTTCTGAAAAATCAGAGAATAGAATCATGGAATCACAGGATGGTTTGGGTGGGAAGGGAGCTTCAAAGCCCACCCAGTCCAACCCCCCTGCCAGGAGCAGGGACATCTCCAACCAGATCAGGTTGCTCAGAGCCCCGGCCAACCTGGCCTGGAATGTTTCCAGGGATGGGGCATCCACCACCTCCCTGGGCAACCTGGGACAGTGGCTCACCACATTCAGCATAAAAAATAGTGAGTTCTGTTTAGGAAACTTATCTAAATACATGCTTTGGAAACCTCCTCCTGCTGTAGCTGGTTCCTCAGAGCACGTTGGGATTTCACACGCTGCCCAGTGCCTTAGATAGGAATTTGAAAAGCTAGAAATGAGCAGGGATGAAAGCCCTCTGAGTGAAATGACAGGAATTGTAAGACTGTCAAATTCTGCAGAGTTGCTTCCCTTAGAATTTTAATGTTACTGTCAAAGCCAGGCAGATAAGAAGCTGTCTTAATGAAGCATTAATTGCATTGCATTCAAACGTCACCAGTAATCCTGAATGTGGGACTTGGGCTTTATTCCATTCTTTTTCCACTGTATAAAGGAGATTAAGAGAATTTGACACAATTCATTGTATAGCTGAAGCTGGCTGTTGTTCTTTGCAACAGAGCAAAGTCTTTTTGTTTTACAGTCAGAGGACCCTGTTTTTAAGCAAAGGCTAACGGCACGCAACAGAACCATAAAAACGTGTGGTTGAGTCTTCAAAAATGAAACCCAGGGCCTTTGTATTTTGATGTTTGTGGGGCATGAGCTGCTGTGGAGCATGTTTTACCATTTTACACTGCAGCTGGGAGAAGCCTGGGTAGGGGTAAATCAAACGATCAGGTGTTGCAAACCTTTCTGTTACAGCGTACGGCACACTATTAATTTCAAGTCACTGGTTTAAAGTTCCTGTCAGCTCTGGTATTTGCTCAGCTACAAAGTAAATGATCGACATCTTGTTCACACACACTACTCCTGCTTTCTTTTCGTTTTTTTTATAGGTGTTCTACAGCCCAGTGAAAATCCATGCGTAGTGATAAAGTTTGAGCTTAAAAGCATGCAGGATGTCCACAGCAAGTTCTAGGTATAGAATCACAGACTCACAGGATGGTTTGGGTTGGAAGGGGCTTTTAAAGCCCATCCAGTCCAACCCCCTGCAAGGAGCAGGGACATCTCCAACCATATCAGGTTGCTCAGAGCCCCGGCCAACCTGGCCTGGAATGTTTCCAGGGATGGGGCATCCACCACCTCTCTGGGCAACCTGGGACAGTGCTCCTCCAACCTCATGTCGTTGCTTCCCTGGTGACACCCATCTCTGACCACCTCCAGTAGGGATGGCCAGCACCACGCGCTTGGGCTGGATGCCCGGCGTTAGGCGGTCCGTGCTAGGTAAGGCAACACTTCTTCGCTGGGAGTGGGCCATCAGCTGCCTCCACGCCCTGTGCTGCCATCTCCCTTGAGCAAACAGAGCTCGTATATACGGATCCTGTCCACTCTCTCTGGAGCACCATCCCGGATCGAGAGAGCAGAGGCCGCTCACTCTGTCTGTGCAACTGCTTATGTGAAGCTGCGTACGGATGAAATAGTTCATCCTGGGAGAGGGGCTGGGGGTGGAAAGAGAGGGCATTTTGCTCTGGTGCTTTTAGTAGCCAAACAGGTTTTTCCCAGACAGCATCTGGAGCGTTGGGCACAGGCCGGTTATCTGCGAGAGGTCTGATCTCTCTGTCTGTGAGTGCTCTCCAGCTGCCAGCTGTAATCTGCTTCTAACCCCCGCCGCTTTCCTGACATTTCCCTGCAAGCTTTGCTCAGGACAAAGCTTTGCTGCTAAGTGTCGTGCTTATTTCGGCGCAGGGCAGAGGTAGAGCTGGCTGAACCTTTTATACCAAAGAGTTTATGCAGCAAGGGGTGGGGGGAAGGCATTTTCAGTCAACCTGAGATTATTCACCTTTCAAATTTGCACCTTTTAACCAAAGAAAAGTGTCTAAACTGGAGTCCTAGAAGGGTGTAGGCATCGTTCACGCATCCTTGAGAAAGGAGACTTCCTTCTGGTCTGTGCACCAGCAGAGAGGGCACCAGCTGGGGTGGTGGAGACCTGATTTCTGCTTGGTTCAAAGCAAGGATTTGATTCAGCCTCTCTTGACTCACAGAGCAGTTTTCTGACCACAAAGTAATAGTGTTACCGGCTGTGAATAAGCGGCTTTTGAGAAAAGTGGGGCAGCTGCAACAGCCCAAAATGTCCTGTACCACTGGGGTGAAGGTGGGGTCCTACAGATTGCTGTTTAGCATCACACAGAGAGAAAACCCCAGATGGGTGTCCTACTCGAGGAACAGCACAACTACTGCTTCAGCTTCGGTGTAGCCGCTGCCCTCTTTAAAATAGTTTTTTATAACCTGGAGCAATGTTCTTATTGTGAGATGCTAAATGCTCTGGCAAAGCTTGATTGGGGACAACAGAAGCGCATGGACACATGCAGTTTGAGGACAGAAGTTGAGCACGTTTTGTCTGAAGATGAGCTTTATACATTTCTTAGGCTGGTATATGAGTGCGGCAGAAGGTCACTAAGGGAGGGCTGGAGCAGCTCTGCTGTGAGGACAGGCTGAGAGAGTTGGGACTGTTCAGCCTGGAGAAGAGGAGGCTCCGGGGAGACCTGATAGCGGTCTTCCAGTACCTCAAGGGGGCTGCAGGAAAGATGGGGACAGGCTGTTCAGTAGGGCTTGTTGTGATAGGACAAGGGGTAATGGTTTTAAGATAGAGGGAGGTAGATTTGGATTGGATATTAGGAAAAAAACTTTTCACAATGCAAGTTGTAGAACACTGGCCCAGGTTGCCCAGAGAGGTGGTGGATGCCCCATCCCTGGAAACATTCAAGGCCAGGCTGGATGAGGCTCTGAGCAACCTGATCTAGTCAGGGATGTCCTTGCTCCTTGCAGGGTGGTTGGACTAGATGACCTTTGAAGGTCCCTTCCAACTCTAACCATTCTATGATTCTATGATTCTAAGATAGTCAAGGGGGTGATGCCTATGGCATACTAGGAAAGTCTGAGGTAAATGGTGTTTTTAAGCCTTGAGAAGAAAAGGCTGAGGGCAAATCTAATTGCTGTCTCTTACAGAGGCCATCGGTCCAGTCTCTTCAGAGGTGATCAGTGAAAGGGTGTGAGGCAATGGACACAAGTTGCAACAAGGAAAATCCTGATTGGATATAATGAAAAGAAATAAATCTTCCCAATGAGAATGATACAGCCCTAGGATGGAAGCCCTAAGGGTTCCAGTGCTTGATGGGATATCCACTCTTGAAGACTTTCAAAACTCAGTTGGACATGGCCCTGCAGTTAGCCCTGCTTGGAGCAGAAGGTGGGAGTAGACATATCCAGGTGTCCCTTTTAACTTACCATTTTCCACATCTCCATGATTAATTTATTCCTAATATCATGTCACACTTCTCTGACTCATCAGGGCTCGTGTTTCCATGGCCTTTGCAGAGACGTGCCTTGCAGGGCACTGTTTCTTGATGCACTGGTTCCATCAGGTATGGGCTCTGTTTCTGTTGGATGGTAACAAAACTGGTAATTTGCAGCTCTGTCCCTCCAGCTCCCCCAATTTAGTGAGAATTTACTGCTAATTTTTGCTGTAGCCAAGCCTTTCTCGGAGTGGGCTGGTGCTCCACTGAGCCCACATTCCACAGGACACATAAAAGCAGGTATTTTATTAGGTGTTTGTTGGAATAACACACTGGCTTGTTCTAAATAGGTTCCTATTCTGTTATTATCACCACAGCATCTGAGCTCCTTCTCATGACACATTAGACAGTGTGACTAATATCTGTTGCATGCTGTTTGTTCTGTCACCTTTTCCCAGAGGGAGAAGGGTGTGAAGCATTAAGTTTTGCTGGCCTAATTTTATCTTGTGTGTTGCTTTCAACTAGTTTGAGGTTGGTTTGTGTATCTCTACAGTGATTGCTGTGTGTTTGCACAGAGGCAGGCAAAAGAATGATACCGGGAGGTAGTGAGGTTTTCAATAACTCCGTGTTACTTCTTCTTGAGACTTAATTCCATCCATACTGCCTTCCAGGAAAGGTCTGACTCTCTTAGAGATTAGCTTTGTCTGTAACTTAGGTCAGAGGAGCAAATTTCTCCCCATACATGAAAAGGTCCAACATTATGAAGACCACCCCTCAGGACAAGTCACCACAGCAAGTATTACCTGTAGCAAAGAGCTCCATTTAGCCCAGAATTACCCAGTACAGGTTTTGAAGCTGTGAGCAAATTCTACCCATGTCCTACTACACTGTGCACTTCATAGGCTTGATCTTTGCCCTCGTTCAGTTGGTGGTTGATGTTCTGCTGAAGTGTTTTCCCCTCTTTTGGCGCCTCACAGATCACCCTGAAGAACCTGACTAATCAAGAAGTGGCCACATTTACCTATGGTGAATGGCTGTCAAAGCTGAAAAATCCTAAGGGAAGTCTTGTGTGTGAGATGCCTGCTGTGATAAATGAGGAGCAGATGATGGAGGACACCACATACACTCTTCAGGTTAAAACCAGCGATGTTGGAGGCAAGTCCATGGGGGATATTTTATGACTTTTCTAGTATGAAGTTTGATTTTTAGCAATGGCAAACATCTCCTACTTAATTTGAAATTATGTTTAAAAATGCATGATTTAGCCCTACTATGCTGGAACACCTCCATTTTGGATGACTGTTCATCATAACTGCTATGCTGTGGGATTTATCCTCATTTGAGCACGGGGCATAAAATGTTTGGGCTTCTTCTGAAGACACCTTAACAGAACCTATTGCTAGATCATGTTGCAATGGTCAGGAGGCCCCTTTTTCTTTTTCATCAGGTCAGGTCCATCCAGGTAGGATAGAAAAAAAAGGGCTATGGTCAAAGCTGGTGGGGTCCAAGTTTTCAGTCAGCACTATCTGCTTTGGCCAAAGAGAGGAGCAATAATTCCCCCTCCTTTTCACAGCGTTTTGAGACCATTTATCTCAGGCCTTGCAAAACCATCCCTAAATGCACACCAGAGAGAAGAGGTGGAACAGAGTATAAAGCAATCTGTAGAGCTTCGAGAGCCAAGAAATGGGATTTCTATGTCATTTCCTGGGATCGTTGCCTCTTCTCATGAGAACTTCTGTCAGGCTGCTGGATGAAAGCTGCAACCACAAGCTGCCTCATGCCAAAATGGGGCAAGTTAGACATTATCTTGCAGACACCTTGTTTGAAAGGTTGAGCCTCAAAGGGGATTCTGCCACACCAGTTCACATAATCGTGTCCTGATCTCTACCTCTCTTTCTATTTATTTTTTTTTTAATTTTCTTTCTGAATTTACCAGTGGTAATTTATGCAGCCTGTGAGGTGTGATCTGAGAATACAAAAATTCCCCTGGCAAAGTGTCTTTGTACCACCTCACCATTTTTTATCTATCTATCTGCTCTGCCTGCTGCTGGTCTGAAAAACATATAGTGACATATGAAAAACAAAAGAGAGAGAGGAAGATTTGTTTATGTATCTGGCAATCCATCTAGTATAATGGGAGATCTTTCTGCGACCTTTTTGTGAAATCTGTCCCTACCTCACACAGGCAATGAAAAGAGATACGAGAGGAGACTAGAAGATGACAGCAATGGCAGACAGATCTGCCCTTCCCATTGAATGAAGGATGATGGGTATTAATGATGACACGTTTTATTTCATTATGAACAGTGAGAAACAGTAGGAAAGAGCAGATCACAGAGTACACTGACATAACGCTGAACTTGATCCAGCTTATCTAAAGAGGGTACAAGTCATGAACCATCTCCCTTCTTTGACCAATATGTATTCCATGATTACTTCTGGTTGGACTAATTCAGGAAAAAAATACATTTCATCCTTGACGGTTAGTTTAAACTTGTTATATCATCTCCTGCCACATTGACATTGTCTAGGGACAGCAATGCTCCGTAGTGAATAGAATCAGATGTGTTTATTTCTAGGTAGAAAGTTTTTCTCTGCAGTAGCTTTCAAATTTCCAGTGCACGAGAGGCTTTGAAACAAACAGCAAAAGAAAATGTAGCGTAGGATTCATCCCACCTATTTATCACTCTCACAAAAATTTTACTTGTAGGTTTAACTCCTTCCAGTCTAGACTGTCTGTGGTCAGTTCATCTGGGAGAGAAGTCAATCAGTGGTCTGGATCATCCTCTGGAGGGTCTCTGTCACTCTATCTTCGTCAGATTCAGACAGACCCAGCACAACGAGGTTAGGCTAGATGTCTAAAGTCGGGAAAGTTAATTCCACAGCAAACTAGAAAGCAGCAGTGAACAATTCTGTTTCACTTTTTCCTTAAAGAAACCTTTGAGTTACAGCTTGGCTTCCAGAAGTCATACCAACTTGGATGATCACGTAACATACAGAGATTGCACCAGGGAAAGACTCCTCTCTTGCAAAAGTTGAATATCCTCTCTTTCAAGGGTCAAATCCAGAGGCCACCAGAACTACCTCAGATGGCAGCTCTCAGAGTACCCACAGATAGGGACAGAAGAGGTTGTTACTGCAGATACATCCCAAGTTAGATGGGTAATCTTTGGTGAAAACCAAGATCTTGGATTACTTTTGATCTTGTTAGAGAAATAACTCACAATCTCATTCTCTTCAAGGTATGCCCCACAGACACAGCTGCAATAAGAGCTGGACCACCTGGTGCCTCTTTCTGTGGCACAAAAATGTCCTCACCTGTTAATTTAGATTTACACAGACTTTCTATATTCTATATGCAGGCATCATATACATGGTAATGCAATAAAGATGGAGAAAGAATAAATACTGCTTTCTCTTTTTCCAAGGATTAATGAAGCAGGAGGGTTTTTATCTCTGCTGTTATAAGATTAATTAGTATGTTGTCAGCTCAGCTACAGCCTACAAATTACATAATTTAGGACAGTTGGTGTCATTTCCCAGTGCCTTATCCAATTCTCCATTAAGTCAAAAGAAGGACATTCTTTGGCCTCAGAGGCTGTGACTCAAGCCTATAGTTTGTTTAAAAATTATGCAGCTGCTCAGCAAGAGTCATAAAATCATAGACATTTGTTGGAAGGGGCCTCTGGAGGTTATTTCATCCATCTTCCTTCTCCAAGGGCTATTGTCAACACTAGGTCAACTCGGCTAAGAGTCTGACCAGCTGAGTCTCAGACACATCCAGGGATGGTGATGCTGCCATCTCCCCAGGCACCTGATCCAGACCTCTACCATATTTTTTTTTTTCCTGATACCCAGACTGAACCTCCCCAGCAATTTGTGGCTATGGCTCCAGGGGTTATGGTCTGACGTCTTGGCAGCACGCGACCACTGTCCTTCCATGTGGTCAAGGGACCCTTGTTCACCTGCCCCAGCTCATCTGCCTTGGCTTCTCCTCACAGTTGTCGCCCCAGCTCCTGTCCATCTTGGCAACCATCTGCTGAGCCCTCCTCAGTGTCTAGACATGACCTGGGGCACCATGGTCTAAGTATGGGATCCTCAGTGCTGAGCAAAGGAGATGAGAGATTCCCTTCAGCTGTTGACCATGCTCTTCCTGATGTAGCCAAATATGTGGTTTGTGTTGAACACTGAGAACTTGCTGCTAGCTCAGATTCAGCCTGAATATGAACGTTACCTGTGGGTCTTTTTCAGTTCCCCAGCGTGTACACGTGCAGCGTTTATTCAACCCCAGAGGCAGAACTTTGCATTTCCCCTTGCTAAACTTCATGGGATTTCTGCTTGCCCAGTCCTCAGGTTTCTCAAGGTCTGTCTGGGTTGGAATCCTGCCATTCAGTGTGTCAGTCACTCCCCCAAATTTAACGTTATCTGGAAATCTTTTGAGGAAACACTGTCAGTGTTCAGGGTGTCGATGACGAAGTTCAGTGCTGCAGACCCCCGAATCGACCCATGAGGTGTTGCACTCATTGCCA
>WHYT01015831.1:86579-96723 GCA_009806455.1 Tetrax tetrax
CGTGTACACGTGCAGCGTTTATTCAACCCCAGAGGCAGAACTTTGCATTTCCCCTTGCTAAACTTCATGGGATTTCTGCTTGCCCAGTCCTCAGGTTTCTCAAGGTCTGTCTGGGTTGGAATCCTGCCATTCAGTGTGTCAGTCACTCCCCCAAATTTAACGTTATCTGGAAATCTTTTGAGGAAACACTGTCAGTGTTCAGGGTGTCGATGACGAAGTTCAGTGCTGCAGACCCCCGAATCGACCCATGAGGTGTTGCACTCATTGCCAGTTCAGGCAACCGCAGTCCCATCATCTCCCCGTTTGTCAAATCTGCAACAGTTCCTAAATGTGCCTGACAGTTTCCTGGAACTAACAACAGCGAACAAAATCAAGAGACCCAAACAGATGAAATGTACATTGATTCAGCAATTTCTGTTCTTTTCTTTCCCATCTCCTGCTAATTGCTTCTGAGGGAAATGTCACGGTGTGAGGCCTTCATAAGCTTCTTCCTGCAGGGAAGGTTTTGCTGAGAAACAGTTGTTTCTGTCCTTTTTTGAGACCTTGCATTAATTGGGAGCCTGCTCCTTGTAAGGAAATGGGCTTCGGTTTGCTTTGTTCCTCACCTCAGCAAGCTTTAGGGTCATAAAAGGTACTGCCGGTTGAACTGCCTGAATCTCTGATGCTTTCTTTTCCTTCCGAACTCCTTCCCAGGGAACTGCTGAAAATTAGCCACATCTTAACGTAGGTGATTTTTCACGTGGACACCAAATGTTGTTTTGCCTTTTCTCTATGTGATGCTTTTTCTCCTTTTTTTTTTTTTTTCCTTTTAGTATTTTTTTCAGTCCTTGTATAAGAAGAGTTGTGATTTCTTCCTAATTTCTGAATTAAAATAATTATCCTGAAGAAGTGGTAGCTTTCTCAAAAATTTTTCAGTCCCCCCCAACTTTGTCTTTGCATTATACTGTGAATGGAGCTGTGGGAAATACTGTCCTTCTGGCCCAAAGTGGATTTACGATACTCTTGTGTAAGAAACGGCTTGGCAGGTGGTTGGAGATTTCAAAGCTGGGCTGTCTATCTGAGGGCAGCAGAGGCTGAGTTTCTTTCTAAGACGCATTTGGGTTCGATGATCTCATTTTCATTTTCCAAAATTTAAGGGCTTTGAATGAATGACTGCCCACGTGGAATCAAATTTCTTTTATGAATCTGCTTTTTTATTATGGCATCAAAAATAGAAAGCGATAATTTTGGTCAAATTATAAATAATGCCAGGTAAAAATGTTGTAACACTTCCAGCTAAAATGTTCATAAGGTCACTGCAGGTGATGATTTGGCCTTGAACTCTCCAAAAGGCAGGTTGTGAGACTGCAGAAGGAGACCACCCTACCATGGGGTGTCCCCCTTGCAGGATCCTGCAGAAATTCACTGAAATTTGTTGGCTGTGCCCAGCGAAACCTCGGCATCACTGCAGCCTCTTCCCGCCTGCCTTCGCTGCCTCCATTTCCATGGAACTGGAAGCTGGATGTCAGCCCTACATGGCAGGCTGGCCATGACCATGTGCCTTTCTCTCTCCTTCCAGGAGCAGGCACCGACGCCAACGTGTCCTTGATCCTGTTTGGGGAGAACGGGGACAGCGGGACCTTGGCTCTGAAGGAGTCCAACAAGTCTAACAAGTTTGAGAGGAACCAGATGGACGAATTCAACTTCTCGGACATGCTGAGCCTGGGAGATCTCTGCAAAGTGCGGATCTGGCACGACAACAAAGGTCAGGTCAGGGTGGGAGAGGTCGGGATGGTGTTTTCACTCGAGGAAGCACGTCCTCCTCCGTAGACGTGGGGCACTGTTCCCAGCTCTGCTGCCAGCTGGGTGATCTCAAGGATTTTACCTGGATCCTGTGTCCCCGCTTTCCTGTTTAGAGGTAGCCCTGCTGTGCAGGAGACCGTCTCCCATAGCATTTGCTCTAATGTGTCCCCAGCTTCAGTCCGAGCTCATGGCCACCAGAACAGCACAGATAATGATACCTCCTCCAAAGCAAAGCCATCCAGCTTCTCATCCCAACACGCTGACTCTGTTAATGCAATACCTTTTCCACAGACCAGCATGGCACTTTCCCAGCAATTTAATGCTATCAGCCTGACACGGACACATGGGGTAATGCAGGCTGGCATAACACAGCGAGCTGTAGAAGATGGAAATAAAGATCTGTGTCTGTCTTGATTAAAATCACCACATCAGCCAGTGAGCCTGCAGTGTCCTGCTGAGGGATTCTGACATCTCCCTGCTGTTGGACACCCTGGCTGGATTCATAAATGGCAGAACAGTGCTCAGTGCCGCTGTCAGTCATTGCTGTTGTTATTCAGGCACCGAGCAGCATCTCATAACAAACACATCACTCGCACTGCTGTGATGACATCTCATCCCATCCCATCTACATCTACAGGAGGTGATCTTGCATTAACAGTTACTTGCTCGCTAAGGGCAAGCCCTTGCTGCAGCCCGAAGATGAAGCTTGATGGCTTCTGTAGACCCACCTGGGTCAGTATTAACGAGGCAGTTTGGGCAGAAGTGTTTATGGAAGTCCTGGGAGGAATGGCAGCAGGACTACACAGTCGTTACCTGGTTGTACTGAGGCAGCTGGTTTGTGGCTGGGCTGGGGCTATATGTCAGTATGGACACATCCTGGCCATGGTCTTCTTGACTTCTCCAAATTGTGGCAGACGGGGAAGGCTGCATCTCATGCAATATTAATGAAAGATTCTACCTCTGGATCAGTCTCTCCCACTAGAAATTTGCCTCCTAACTTTTATTAAAAGAAAAAAAGAAAAAAAATAATTCTTATTGTAGCCTCTCTCTGTTGTGAAATACGCAAAATACAACCAACCACCACACGTGATGGTTTACTCCCAGCCTCTGCCAGCTTTGGGCTTGTATTTATCACTCCCACAACACAGGACAATTTAGTTGATTGGTCTCTGTAATATCCTGCTACATAGCTGGTGCTGAATGTGGTAAGCGAGCTGCTTTTACCTGATTTTAGTTGCCAAAACACTTATTCTTTGAATCGGCAGTTTAGATGCAGAAACGGAAAGGGCTATGAAGATACTCACTGGAGGTTTAGCTTAGCAAACACATGTCTCTACAGGTGCAAGGGTGGTTTCAGGTGTCCTTCTGAGTGCAGCAAAAAATCAGCATGGACTTCCAGACTCATTTTCAAATATACTACCAGCTAAAATGTCTACTAAAAGAACATTTTCCTCAAGAAATATTGTGGCTTCCTGGCAACTGGTCGTGCTAACAGGATGAAATACACCCACTAGATCAGAGCTGATCCTTAGGGCTCAGGCAGGTGAACAGGCTGGGGTGTAGGAAGATGAGAATGCGGTCAGAGCGAGGGTCTGTCGAGCCCAGCAGCTATTTCCAAAAGCAACATCACTGGGTACTTGAGGAAGAGGAGGAACTGAGCAAGCAGGTGTAATCCTTCCCCAGTCCTCCACACCTTACAGTGTGTAGCTTAGGGCATCTCCAAAACTTGATGTAATTTTTGCCCATTGAGTAACTTTAAGTGAATTTTCTCGTTCAAGTGCTTGTCCAGACTCTCCACAACATCCCACAGCAATGAGTCCCATGGGTCTGCTCTCTGCTGCCTGACAAACAAATCCTGTTAATCTGGGTGGTTTTGCTGCCTTTTCCTTCTTGCATGAGTGATGGGGGTTCACCTTCTCCGTGCCACTGATGATGCTGTTGATACAGGTCGGGGAGTTACCACATCGCAGCTGAGCTGTGGCAATTTCTACCTGCGTGCTCTTGGTTAGTGGCAAGGGGAAGGAACAGAGTTTAGCCTTAGGCTAGGCAGTAAATAGGCTCAATTAGTTTAAATTTGCCATGGGCTAAGAGCAGGTACCCAGACAGCCACTACAAGTCAACTAAAATAGTAAACTATGTGCCCAGAACAGGAAAAAGTACTTCATATTTATGAATATAAATACATGTTGCAATCATGTATTCTCTTTCCTAATTTCCCTCATATCACTTGTTTCCATTTAAAAAAAAAATAGTTAATAGGGCTTTTGCCAGATCTGCAGGCTTAAGCCTTGGACTAACCACATGCTCAGGTTTTCTTCAGAAAAAAAAAAGTACTTATTTTTCCCCTCCCGAAGAAAGGACAACTCTAGTTTAAAACATAACATATGTTTTCTTCATTGTTCTTTCATTAGTAATGTGAAAGGCAAATCCTATCTAAAACTTCACACCATGCAGTGTGACAGTTTCTTGGGTGGGTAGAGTATTTATTACTGCTGGAATCCCAGGCTATCACTCTCCTTTGCATATACGCCTGATCTCTCTATATAATTTATATAAATTGGCTGTGCCACTGGTTAGAAATTCCTGGCTCTGTTTTTTGGAAAGGAGTAATGGAGTCAGGGGTTGGGGGCCGTGATGTTTTTTGTCGGATACTTGGGAGACTTTGGATATTAAGCAAAAATGTGCTTGTGTTTACCAATACTTTGAGGTATCAGATGTTGATCATTCTTTCCTTAGTTTGGGGTTTTTTTTCTTTTTTGTACTAAATGGTTCTTTGTCAGTGATCTGTGAAAGATTCAACCTCACACTGTCCTACCCCATCGCTCCTCATATGCTGAATACTTTGAACATGGCTGAAGTTCTTTCCTAATTTTCTTAATTCTCAGCCTCAACGACAGCATCAGCCTGTTTTGAGGCGTACTAGATGCCTTTAGCACCTATGAGCTAGTTAAGGGAACTGCTGACCATCACAAGGCTTCTCTTTCTTTCAAACATGGCCTGATCTCAGCACGTAGTTGACCAACCTGCCCCTGTTTCAGGACGAAATACATTTAAAAGGCTTGCCCAAGGTGGCTCCTTTGCCTTGAAGTCCAGCTCCATGTCCACCTCCATCAGTGAAGTTTTGCTGGAGTGGCTTTGCTCCCAGTTCACATCCCAATTTTGTTTATCCTCTCGCTGAAATTTGAGTGCAGCAGGGTGTTCAGAGTTGAAAAGACAGCAATTGGAATGGTGAAGACCACCAGAAGGTCTTAAATCGCAAACACTGAGTTTGCTTCCTCTGGAAAAGCGTGTCAGTTTTATGGTCTCAATTAAATGCTTTCAAGTGCCATTTTTTCCCCAAAAAACTGCTGAGTGGTATCTGTGCATGAGATATAAAGGAGGGATGAAGCCCCCATCAAATTCCTCTTGACTTCAGTAAAATTGATTAGGGAGGAAATCAGTGTTCATTTGAAAACAAGCATGTTAGAGACTTTGCAACTGCGATTTCAACGAAATTGTTCCTGATTTTTCAAATGTTTAGAGCTCACCAGCAGGAGTCTGGTAACAATGAATTACCGTGAATGAAATGTAGTTTTAAGTTTTGCTCCATGACTTTTTATCATGCCCCTGTTTACTTTGAGATACTGGTTCGACCTCATATATTTAGACTATCTGAGCAAATTTAATAATTTCCAGACTCCCCATCTCCTGATCTCAGATAGGCGCTATGTATTTTCTCATATCTCAGTTCATTTGCTTCTACATTTATGCAAGATCAGTATCTGCACGGTTGTAGAAATGCAGGCTTTCTAAATATAAGCCTCAATTTTTTGTCTGATTTCAGGGCTAAATCACCATTCTGGAAGAATGATTTAAAGTTTCTCAGTAATGGAATAATTTACCTAGAAAAAGCTTTTTTCTGTTGTGTTCTCTTTTTTTTTGGTTGCCCTTTTCTCCTTGCAACAAGGAGATATGGGAAATCTGGATTTAGCTCCCTCACCTGCCTGAGTAGATTTGAACCCACATGATAAGGAGTCTTTCTAAAATAATTAATTTCAGATTCTCGATTATCTCAGTTGCCGTCAGCCAAGGGGAGCCAGGGAGAATCTAATTATGGATAAGCTAGATTTCTCTGTGTTGTTGTAGGAGCAAAGACAGAAGTAAATAACCAGGTTATGCAGCCCAACTTCTTCTTTGCCTTAACAGGGCTCTTCTCTCAGTTACGCTGACAACTACAGCATTGTCTAATTGAGTTTTAAGCAGCCTAATGGCCCCGGTGACTCCTTTTTTGGGTGGCTTTTCCAAAGGAGAAAGTATCTTATTCCCCTTTCTTGATCTCGACCCAACTCAAGACCATCAGCATGCTCTTTTCTTCCTTTCATTCTCTGAAGGATTCTCCATCTTGAGTCAGATCTCAAATTGCCCAGGCCTTGAACTCACAGCACGTGGCTTTTCCAGAGATATGTTTCTGCAAATCAGAGACATGAAATCAGAGACATGATTCCAAGCCTTTCGGGCACTTGTAGACCATAAATTATTGAAAGAAACCTAAAGATCTGCCTTTTTAACCCTTTGTAAGACTTTCCTCAGCTATCAGACTTGAGAAGAGTTTTTCTAAGCCCTCTTCTCAGCACTTGACTATTGCCTTGTAAACTCTGTTGATCCATGGGGCAGATTTCTGGAATATTTTCTGCTTTAAATAAAAAGTGAGAGGAAGATAAATAGACATGTAAAACTGTCCAAGGGGAGGACAGTCCATCAAGCCCCCTGTTTTGTTGATGGCTCCTGTATCTTTCTGGATGGACAGAAGTCAACACTTCAGAGAAGGCATAAAAGGGGATGCAAGCTGCAGACCTGTGTAGCACGCCAGCAACCACGTCATGGCTGCTTAGTCCTTCAGATTGCCCAAATCTGGCTTCAGCCCCTTGGGAGACCCCAGCACTGACCCGCAGAGCCCTCCTGACATGCCATGCACCTTCCTCTCTCTGCAGTGGAAGGTTTTTTCCTTACACTCAACAGTCCAGTCACAAAGGTGTGCCACAGGCATTACAGCAGAAGCAGAAGGCACTGCAAAGATCTCACAGTCCAGAGTTGACATAAAGTAGAAAAATAAAAGATGCAAGCGCATAAAACGGCAGACTTGGAGAGAAGACGAAGACCTCAGAGCTGACCTTGCGCAGTCATTCATTTCTTCCCAATCTCCTGTAGCTGCAGAACACTTCACTACAGAGTGGAAAGAGCTCAAAAGGCCAGATTTAGCTCTAGAATTATCAATTCTGTAAGAGCTTCTCTTTTCTACAAGCCTCCTTTGCTCCTCCTGGGGACAAATTATCCTGCACCTTTATTAAATGCTTTTACATCAAGTGTGCCTCAATAAAACACTAAATGTGCCTCAATCATGAGAATACCATCTGAGAAATTGTTGCATCTTCACTCTGAGCAGTTAAGTGGTTTTGTACAAGAGTGGTTTATCTATAAGATGTGTGTGTGTGTGTCAGGGGGGAGGTTGTCTGAGAGTAATTTATGCGTGATTTTTGACCTGAGTCAAGTTTTGAACTGAACAAGTAGCACAGACAACGGGGAGGGTTAGGGGCAGGGGACATATTTTCTAAAACGGTCCCAAATATTAAGCTTTTGCTTTCTCAAAGGTTGTGAGAGGTTTTGCGTTGCCTGTCTGCTCTGATGAGAAATGTTGTGGTGTGAACTAACATGATCCTAAAGGAGAGAGATACAAAACGGATCTATTTTTATTCTGCCACTGGCTTGCTGAATGACCTTGCGTAAATCACATCCCTGTACCTCATTTTCAATTATGTAAATCAGGGATAAAAATTATTCACCTTCTTAAAGTGTTTTGAGATGTGCTGATGCAAAGCTAGATGCCATGATTTTTAACACTTCACAATTAGCGCTCCATTTCTAGTGATCTGACGCTGCTATCCAAACTCCCACCGCTTTCTGGGTGATACCTGATGCGGTGGGGTTTAGGGATGGATGGACATCTAACCAGACAGGGAATAAAAAATGTCAGGACACCAGGATGATCAGCTGTCTTTGCAATGGTTGTTACTTTATGTTTCAGAAAATGTGAAAATTAAAAAAAAAAAAAAAAAGCAATTAGGAGGCTGAGCAGTGCTTGTTGATGGTTGTGAGTGGCTGGGCAGCACCAATTCTTCACTGGCCCCTGAGCAGTCAATGTCCCAAGCGGGATTTTTCTTTTATTCCTATGGGAATGTAAGCACCAGTAATGACAACTATTATCCTTTATCAGGCATCAATGGTCTTCAAAACCAAACCAAGGATCTGTGACAGATAGACAAGGGATGGGAAGGAAAATCAATTGATACAGCTACAAAGAGTGGAGAGAGTTTAACTTCCATGGACACCTCTGTATCCAAGCCTGGATGTGGTTCTGCCAGCAAGGATTTGATCCCACCTGCTCTTCCTTTGTGAAAAATTGCTAATATTCACTAAAGCGAGGTCAGCGACCAGGTGCCTGGTGCATGGTGAACCCACCAAACTCAGCTCTTTCTCCCTCTTTTTATCCCAGCCTCCCATGTTTCTGCATGTGTCAGGACAGCTTAATATTTTAGGGTGGATATAGGCTGGGGCAAGTGGTGTCTGTTCCCAAGAGGGGCAAAGGAAGGTGCTCAAATTGGGGTTTTAGCTAAACAAAGCAGTAATATCATTACCTGTGTTACTGCTTCTAAAGTCAAGACTTGATCGCGCTCATGACTGCAGAAATGCGTGACAAGGCGCTTACAACCCAACCTGTCTGTCCAACATCTGGAAAGCACAGACTGTTAGCGTTGCCTGGGAAAAAGGCAAGATGGTCCTGTGAAGACCTTGCAGACGTACACAGAGGGTCCTTGCCCAGCATCCCCCAGCTGTCAGCTTGAACCCTTTTGGAAAGGAGGATAAATGGGACAAATAACTGCTCTTTTGGCTAGGGACACTTGGGGAAGGGAGTACATTTCCCTACAAGACACTAAATTATACAACTGCCAGAGTCAAGCAAGCAAAGCTATTCTGTTTTCCCCAAAGCTCTTCTCCTCCTCTAATTGCATTTGAAATGTTTTGAACGCTATTGAAAATGTCACTTCCAGCTGTGGACCATTAAGGAGCCTACGTGGCACCGCCACGCGTTTTATTAGGGCAGGTTTGCTGCTGAGTGTTTGGATGGCAGCAAAACAGCCCTGGAGCGAAGGACATTTTGTTACAAACATTGAACACTTGTGATGGTGACAGGGGATCTTCCACAAAGGCACGGTGGTGGCCCAACTATTTTAAAGACCGAGACCCACATAATCAAGCAGGAACTGCTCAGATGTGTGCTGTTTCTTCCCTTCTGCCCCAAAGCAGTAATGAAGACAAAGCCCACGATGCCCTCCAAGGCCTCTGTGCTGTTGGTTTGTGCTGAACCCTTGTACTGTCGGTCAAGGTGCCAAAGGGATGCAAACAGATCTGCTCTGACTTTTCTGCAACCACTGAAAATTAAGGGATGGACCGTCAGGATCCACCATCCAGCAGCATCCAGGGAAAAGGCTGATAAGCCATCGCTGCAGAGATCCTCCAGTTTCTCCTGTGTGCTCAGGCTATGTGAGCCAATACTTTGTCTTTCTTCAGCCCCAAACCAACCCTTCCATTGGTTCCATCAGCTTTTAAGTGGAGTTTAATGCTGTGGCAGTGCAAGCCTTGACGTGACACCACTCCTGGCACCAGGGGACGTGGACAGAGAAGGAGGATGTGCCAGTATAGTGTCCAGTATAGCGCCAGGGGTGAATCATTTATCTCAGTAAATGAAAAGCAATGTAGAATACTTCTACAGCTTCCAGGTCTCCCAGACTAATTTAAATGGCTAATCGTCAGGAAGAGAAACAGAAAAAAAAAAGGAAAGAGCAGTTCTAGTGAGGGGGAAGAGAACTATTTTTCCCTTAAAGCAGGTGGGAGGATGCTTTGAGGCAGCAGCCTTTTTCTAAGAGTGACCAGCCAGCTCCTTGATTGGAGGTACCCTCGTGCTGTAAAGGGACACCCTGTTAGTATTTGCTTTGCAGTGTCGACCCCCTGACAGAGCCAGAGCTTGCTCTTTAAATAGCCCAGAGCTGATAAATGTTTGGTGTGGTTTTTTTTTTTTTTTCTAGGGAACAACAGGAAAAGCTACACTTTGTGCTCACTTTACCCTCAGCTCCAACATGTGCTGGAAAGTCAGCTCTGTCCCGTCTTTCCCTGTGATAAAGCAGGTTTTTACTGCATCTCATCCAGTCTCTTTTCTGATACCACTGATTAGCGCTGAGCCTGTCCCAGTCATGCTGTTCACTGCTGGTAACAGACTAAGATCATCAATTTATTCTATCCCGGTCTGTAGTCATTGATCTCTCTCGCT
>WHYT01015831.1:134253-169050 GCA_009806455.1 Tetrax tetrax
AAAAAAAAAAAAAAAAAAAAAAAAAAAAAACACACGGAGAGGTTTTAAACCTAGGGTAAGGCAAAGTCAGCAAAGCAGAGCGGCACCCTGAAGGGACAGAGAGAGAAAAATGTTACGGTAAAGCCGGTTTGTGCCTTTCTAACCCAAAAGAGAATTCAATCTGAAGCCTTTTGGGGCAGACGGCAACTGGCTGAGCGCACACGTCGAACTCTGCTTCTGTCCATACATGGCTGAGCATCTGCGCTGACCGAGAGGGGTTATGGCTTAAAGCTTAAAGAATCATCAAGGATGCTTTAACTCTCTTGCGAGGCTCGAGCACTTGATATTCGGACGCCTTCTGGGAAAGGGCAGTGCGGTGCGAGAGCGGCGTGGCTGTGGCCGGGGATGGGGACGCTTGGCCATCGCTGCCGGAGGCAGGGTGTCAGCTCAGGATTGAGAGGCTTCAAGTTGAGGTTTCCCCCTCCACAAGGAGGACGAAAACACCTGGAATAATGAACTTGGAAACAACAGGTGTTCAGGAAGAGGGATTCTGCTCCATGCTCTGCTCCATTCACAGCGCATGGCTTGGCGTTACAAAGGGATCCCAAACCGCTCCCATGTCCCTCCCACTCCCTCTCAGCTGGACCAGGGGGTCAGCCCTTCTAAACTGCAATGAATCCCTCGTTTTTGTTGTCTCCAAGCTCAGGCTCCATCGATTGCCTCCTCCATCCTCCCCGCAGCGCCCGGCTGGGTGCAGGCACGGAGGGTGAAAAGAGCCAGACCGACAGACACCAAAAATAGGACAGAGCCACCACGCTGGGGCTTCCTCCTTGGCTTTGGAAGGAATTTGCAGAGTCTCACACTAAATGCGTGCGTTGCCCCAAAGCACGGCCTGGTAGCGGGGGACCGCTGGGTGTTATTGCAGGGTAACAGATGCGGCAGAAACAGTAGCATCACCCGCGGCGCCGGGGATGGGGCAGGAGAGGGAATCGACCAAAATGTTTTGGTTTTGCAGAGGGCCGTTAGCTGCCTTCAATGCTCAAGGACACAAGTGAAAGGATCACCAGAGTTTGATTATGAGTGCAAATAATATTCATATATATGTGCTAAACACAGTCACTATATTGCAGTTTTCCACTATGTCACAGCATACAGAATCAAAGGTTTGCATTTTTATGGAATGTATCCAAGGTAACAGCACCACAGTAATACAGTTTGTAATCACACACCCTGATTTTTTTCTCTTTTTTTTTTTTTTTTTGACAAGATAAGCATTACCCCCAACATCCCATGTTTAATTCTTTTTTTTTAAAGTACCGATGCATGCAAAGCATTCCATTCCCAGAAACAATGCAAAAATGAGGTAATAGGAGTAATAAAAAAAATTAGTATTAATTTCTAAATAAATAAATTATAATTAAAAATGCAAAAAACAACTATAAAAATAATTAAATAAGAACCCACAATATCTACAAGTTAGTCATAAATTATGATTGTTAAATATAAGGCATTTAAACTCACAAAACCCTGTAAACTATCAATGTTTTGTTCCTAGAGACTTTTTTTTTTGTCGTTTGTTTCATTTTGCTTTTAGACTCACCCTATTATCGCAACCTACTCGTACAAATTATTTAAACGCAAAGGAACCTGACACACCAATGCAACTCCAGACGCTGTAAATTCGCACGCACCTCGGGATCAGTCACTCACACGAGACCACGGGAGTTTGGTGCTTGTCTTCACCAAGGTTTTTTTTTGTTTTGTTTTGTTTTTTAAAAACTGTGCTTGTTCATTAGGCAAATAGTAATACTTTCGCATAGGCTTTAAGAAAACGCGCGGTTTGGAAGCGCTCCGCCTTCCTTCCCTGCCCGGCCAGGGTCCCAATCACCCTGTTCCTCCCCATGCTTCGTCCCCAGCTCACACCTGGACAGACCAGACCGGCTTACAGTGTATTTTACCAGCAAAGCCTTGCTTGGTTGTCCATAATATTAGTAATATTAGTACTGTTTTTAACGCTGCTTCAATCTGCTGCTGCTGGAGCAAGCCCCATAGGTATTGACGGACCACTCCTTGACCCAAGGAGTCCTCAGCCCTTTGGTCAGGGCTGGGACGTCTGCATCCACTAAGAAGTCATCGGTTGTGCTGGGTAGAAAACATATCACAGAATCACAGGATGGTTTGGGTGGCAAGGGAAGGTTAAAGGCCACCCTGCCAGGAGCAGGGACATCTCCAACCACATCAGGTTGCTCAGAGCCCCGGCCAACCTGGCCTGGAATGTTTCCAGGGATGGGGCATCCACCACCTCTCTGGGCAACCTGTTCCTGTGTTCCACCACCCTCAGCGTAAAAAAGTTCTTTCTTATATGCCACCATGTGTCTCCCTCCACTCTCTCCTACCTGCATGGGCACAGCAAGAGATGGGCTTCTGCATCCTTGCACCCTGCAGGGCTCCCCTCTTTCCTCTCCTCTCCAGTTAGGACCAAAAAAAAAAACCAAAAAATCTTTGGGGTGGCTCTGAAGTCGGTGTTTTCCAATTACAGGCCAGGGGAATCCCGTGGTCTCTCTGATTGTAATTTATGATTGTTTTCCTTGGAAAGCATCACTTGGCTCCAGTGAAAGAGGTGCTCAGGGGAGCCAGAAAATATCCCCTCCACATCAGCATTTTCAGTATACAGTGTTCCTGCCTAATTCCCCTTGCTCCTTGGCATCTTCCTTTTGCTCCTCCAGTATTTAAAAAAAAAAAAAAAAAAAAAAAGAAAGAAAAGAAAAGAAAAATAAAAGAAATTTTTAAAAGGTTTTTGGTTGTGAATGCCGGTTCTCCAGAGGGTTTTTGGATCATTCCCTACTGTTGGTGTGCAGAAGTCTTTATTTCAGGAGAAGCTCGGATGGCAACAGCTCACTCCTTTGGGGACTACCTCCCAATTCCGTTTTGCGCGCTAATGCAATTAGGTTTCATTTGACCAACCACTCCATTCTCCGTACGGACACAGCCTGAACATGTATACAAACACACGGGTGCAGGTGGACTTGCTTTGGAAAGCAGCATATCCCCTTCCAACCTGCCTTCCCTTCCCACATCAAAATGCTCATGGCCTCTGCAGTGCCTCGTGAGGGTCGAGTTTTCTCCTGTCCTCTTATCAGAGATGCTTTCACACGGGAGAAGAGTTGGCAGCGTACATCTCTCAGCCCTTCTCCGGTGTTGTTATACCCCAAAACACAGCTATAGGCGCCAGCTCCAGTAACCATCATTTTGGACCAGTGCTGGCAGCAGCTGCTGAAGCCAACCAACCTCACAGCTCACAGGAGAAAGCATTTCGGACAACAGCCATCCTTGGACAGCCCTTCCTTGGACTTTGATATGCCAAGCTAATTCGTTAAGAGATGGAAAGCAAAGAAACAGCGTCTATTCCAATATTGTGTCCCTACAGAAAGCATCCAGCAACAGCAGATAAGCAGGAATGAAGCTTCTCTCTATTGCTTCATTCATTTAATTCCCAATTTTTATTTTTTTAAGCTTCTCTAAATTTGCCACACACTGTAAACGCAAGGAAAGGAAGCACACGTGGCTGAGGCAAAGAGCACAACCATTCTGACTTGTAAACAGGATTTTGCTTTTTCGCCTCGTCCCCCTCCAGGGTGGGAAAGCTTGCCCTCTTTTTATTCCCCCTCTGCAATGTATTAGTCAGGCACCAAAATAAGGAATCTATGAAAAAATATTTGGTGCAAATTAGGTAACAGCAACATGTCCACCACAAGATGAGTAGGGCATCAAACACAACATTTCTTAAGCTAACATGCTCCAGCTGCCATCCATAGAAATAGCTAAAGGACCCCTAACATGTTTCTACGTATTCGAGAGGTATATATACAATCCTCATGAAATGCAGGATTGACAGGCCAGACTACCACAACTAGTTCCTTCATGTTCAACACTAAATCTTCTGCAGCACGGGGTCTCTGAGCTCCGGGAATGCCAGCTCCCTTTCACCGGGCCCGTATCCTGCATATGTGCAATATCCCCTACTGCTAGATATGGTACCATCCCCTCCTCACTAACGTGCCTGCAGACTTTTCCTCTCAATCAAATGGCTCAGAAGGCAAAAATTTTGCTGCAAGGGTTTATGGCCATACGACCTGATAAGGAAAATGGTGTGTCCAGTCAGTCCTTTCAGCTGTCCGAGCCGAGCTGTGTTTCAATGTCCACCCTGCAGATCGGGCACTTCTTGCTGGTGGCCAGCCACTGGTCCACGCACACTTGGTGGAAGAGATGCATACAGGGCAACCGCCTGCAGAGAGAGAAGTACGGCCCCGTTAGGATGGAGGAGGTCCAGGGGAACAAGAAGAGCCAGCTTCATACATGGGGAAGCACCGATGTAGCGATACCAGTGCTGCCCAGGTCCTACTCCCTCCCCAAGCCACGCCAGCTCATGCAGGGCAGTAGGCTGGAGATGGTGTCCTTCTTAGCTAAAAGCCTTATAGAAAACCCCACACTCCCCTAAACATTGTTCCAGTTATGAATTACCCTGGCTGCTGCTTTTCAGCCTTTCGAGAGTATTAGGTTACACTCTGAAACCTCTTGGTTCTTCACCATTGTGTTCTGTTATCAGTCAGGTGGATCCCCATTGCTCATATGTGGGTGTCTGGTGTGCCCCTGGGAATGTGATTGCTTTTTATCTACTTCACCTTTCTCACCATTTTGCTCACCCTCACGAGTCACAGGGACCCGGAACCACAAGGACCCACAGCAAGAGGATCAGAGTTCTTCTCCATGGTTTGAGACAATGAAAGGGTGAGGAGCAGGAGCAAGTAGCACAGCTGCACCGCACACCTGCAGCTCCTTCAGCCCCGGGAGCTCAGCCCCTTGCAATTACTTGTCCCAATCCTCCGTCACAAGCAGAGATTTGACCCAGCCAAGAGCCTGGAGATGTCTGTGAGGGATCACTGGGGCTTTGTTGTTGGCTCAGAATGGCTCCCTGAAACCGTGCGGGTGGAGTAATCTCACTTATTCTACAACAGAGCAGTTCCATCCTAGCCACATAACAGACTCCCCTGGACTTCACACCCAGACTCCCTTTTATCATACTTCGGTCATTTGTCAAGCTCAGACGTCGATGTCCCCAAGCTCCAGATGGCTGTCTGAGACCTGGGACCCATCCTTCTCTGACACTTGCCAGCTGGCCCATTGGCACAGCCTTGAAGCAGCTGATTCCAGAAAAGACTATAAAAACTTGTCCCTCATGCTGCTGCAGAGCTCTTCTTACCTACAGCCCATACTAATGTCCAACTAAAAAGCATTTGGTTTCCCAGATCTGGCAACAGCCCAAGAGAGTTTGTCAGGACAAGAACAGGGACAACCCCACCAGCACATGGTGGTGTTGATCATAATAAACACCACTTAGATGGCATCAAGAGGTAGAAAGGCAGATGGAAGAATCATACCTGACGTCTTCTCCATCTTCAAGCATGGACAGACAGATTGTGCATTTCTCATCAGTGTCTGACTCCTCCCCGTCCTCTTGCTCAGCTTTGCCCTCCTGCGGTCTTCTCTGCAGCAAGGTTAAAGAAATAACTTCGTTAGGACTTCACTTTCTAATGCTCTCCCAAGCCTGGGTAGCTGAAGGAAATCAAATAATAAGAGCTTTGTCTATCAGCCAGATCCTCCACCTTGAGGAAGCCAGCCCAGCCAAACAGCCAGGGAGGTGGGGATGCCACCAACATGTTGCTTGTCAGTACCTCTTCTCCTGGGGCTGGTGGCAGTGGGGCTGGTGGTTGTACCCCAAGGAGCAGCCTGTCCTCTGCTGCCCTAATACAGCCCCCCACGACCTCCTTCATCCTCCTTGAGTGGAGATGGCCCTGTAGTCTCCTTTGCGTGAGTCTTCTCATGTGGGGCCACCACTGCCAGGAAAAGCAACCGCTGGGCCTCACGCCAACTTGGCCAATGGCCCAGCCTCCCATTGTGCCATGGGGCAGTGCTTAGACTGTCAGCTCTCTCATTTTCTCTTCCCCTTACACATCATTCCTATTAATGTCATTTTTCTGGATCCACTGGAGATGCAGGTCAGAAATAAGCGCAGCAGGAGCTGACTCACTTCCAACTCAGGCAACGCAATGTCCCTACTTGTTACTGCCCAACCAGGAATGACCAACATGTGACATTACAACCCAAACAAGCACTTTTCCCATTTTATATTTAGTGCAACCCAAAAACATGGCACCCATTTCCTCGCAGGCAGGAGAACAGCTCCAACAGCGGAGACACCTCTTGCAAAATGAGGGGAGGACAAGCTCCCCACACCATGGAGCCAGCGCCCTCACGGCAGGGCGTGCGAGCAGTGCTGCTCACATGCATCACGGAGTGGGTTTGCATGCACAAAGCCCCCTTGGTGTGTGCACTTTCTTACCAGGTGCAGACTGGGGGGAAATTGCACCCGCTGGGTGGGAGAAGGTTGAGACCCTTTTGAAAATTTGGCCTGCAGCTTCCTAGCCTAGAAGTGAGAAATAGCCAGTGGAGCTACACCACCACTTGAGCCCGGGAACCCCACAAGATAATCAAAGCACCAATTCTGGATTTCACATTCCTCCCCCATTTCAGGGAATATTGACTGCATTGGTTTGCCAACCCTGGGGATTGCAACCCACCAAAGTTCTTCCTTCTATCTGCTCTGTGTCCACAACCCTTGGTCAACTGAGAGGGTGTCATCACGGTTTTGGGGAGCTCACCTTCTTGTACTTGTGGGGGAAGGTGAATCTCTCAATAGTGTTCTGGACGGCGCCCCGGCTCACGCTGCCCAGCCTGTCCTCCAGCTGCAGCAGCTCCTGTGGTGCAGGAACAGCAGCAAAGCATCATCAGCATTGCTCCTGGGGCATGAGGTTCCCCCATCTCACCCCACCTGCTGGGGACCAGGGCTCGCTCCTGCCCTTTCCTTGGTGGAAATGTCCATCAAACCCAAATCAGCCGTGTTTTAATGATGAACCTGAGCCCTGGCTCTTGCTCTAGTAACTAAGAGCTGAAGGCAAAGAGCTGATGTCCAATATTTCAGAAGTTAGGGTGGAATCCTAGCTCTTTGACAGACTGGGAAACAAAACCCTGCAAAACTGGAGCACATATTGTTCATGGACGTGAAGTGAGCCAGACTCAAGCCAAGCTAGACCCAGCCACCCCGGAGTAAACCATCTTTTACCAAATCCACCCAACCCCTTTGCTTCCAAGTTATTACTAAAATTGCTGCAAGGCTCAATGCAACCACCAGGCCACAAAACAGCCTTACAAGTCTATGCCAGAGCTTGCACAGATTCCCAGCTCGTAAAAATTTAATAATAATTCCAGTCCTCGAGGTACGTACTTCGTAGCTCTCCCGCACGGCAGACGTGTGCCTGCTTGGGTTCAGTCCCTGAAGAGCGAGTAACTGCAGCTGAGGATAAGGATAATTTCTGATCTCGTGAACAACCTGTGAGAAGCGAGGGAGAAAAATAAAGGCACCTGTACTTGCACTTAGAAATCCCCTGTGTACCCTGATTTAAACCTAGTGCTTTAAAAACTCAGTGTGAAAGAGCAGAATGGCACCTTCCCCAATGTAAGCCTTTTAATAACAAAAAAAAAAAAAGGTTTTATTAAATAGAACTTCTATAAGTGATAAGTATGAATACGCATTTCTTCTGAATAAACTGTCTGTTATAATAATTCCTGTTGCGTCTATAACATTGCAGTTCCAAACTGTCAACACGGATTAGCTGAAAGGGAGGTTTTATTTTATTTAGTTTTAAATGGATGGATTTATCTTCATCCAAGCTTCGATTTTTTTAAGCCTCGCTGTAGTACACAGGTGTCATGGTCCAGCTACGAGCACAAGGAAAAAAACACCCCTGTGGGATTTCTCAGGATGCTGTAAGGATGAGCAGCACTTGGCACGGCCCAGCTCCAAACACAGTACCCTGTGAGGAGAAGGGTGCCAGTCAGCCCACCTTCTCATCAAACCCCACCATGCAAAACCTCTACAGATGGCACCATGGTTGGTGCAAGGAGCAGTGACGTGATGAGGGATGGTCCTCAGGGCTGAGCCCAGGGCTAGGAGTTACCTACTGCCAATCCTTCTGCATACAAAAAGTCCTGGGAGCTCACAAATTGTTCCAGCATTATTAATATTATTAGCAATAACTGCTGAGTCTCTCATATCCTGCCCAGGTTTTGCAGACCATCTCGTGAGCACATTGCTGCACGCAATGGACGGAATCTCTCCAGAGCAGCTGAGCTTTTCTTTCCTTTCTCTAATCCAGAGTGCAATGATGCAACATTATCCTTTCAGACACTCCCTCCCACGGCCGGAGATAAGTGGGATTTGCAGAAGACAGGTGATAGAAAGATAGCAGCCTTTATTTTGACTGCCTTCTGGCAGACAATGCATAAAACATTTCTCGGCACAAGCGTTTCACTTACCATCTGTGTCGAGGATGTGCTTCGGGGGAAATGGTGCACCCGAGGTGTAGCTAAGTAATGCTGATAGGACTGAGGGACCGGCCGGACCTGGAACTGGGTGTGAGTCAGTCCCGCGTCGACGCTGAGGTCCCTGTGGGGGTGAGGACAAAGATTTTTGACTGTACGGTTTTGCCGTACGGCTTACGGCAAGTCAGATCTTGCTCACAGAGCAACCTCCACCTGTGGGGTCTGTGTCCCTCAGCCCGGGGTGATGCAGCTGCTTGGAAGGGAGTTTCCTCCAATTTGGGCCATCGCCCACCAGGGCAGCACAAAGGAGTGAGGAGTGGTTTCTATGCCAATTTTTAGGATTTGTGTTAGCCAGGTCAAGAGCTGCCTGCCAACTTCAGAGCAAGAGCATCTTGGTGGCTACGATGGATGCCCAGGCTCAGTAACTCAACTTGGCCAGACCATGTCCTGCCTCTGCTCCATCACTAATTACATTTTGCCTTGAATATTTTGCAGGAATACAGCCCATCACTCAAGGGACGCACTGGTGAACCATTCTGGGTAGCTGTTAGGAGCCAGCAAGGCACTGTCTGGGGGCTTTTTGATGTGCCCACGCTCTCCTTGGACATCTCCCAGCCCAGGTGATGGTAAAGCTTGGGGACACAAGGGAGACTGCACTTCGCCTGAACCCAGCCTCAAGAAACTCCAGACTTTCTATTTTTGCAGAACATACAAAGGTTTTAAGAAATTTCTGGATGGGACTGCTGTAGGAAATGGTGTCACATGACCAGCAGCACAACGCCAACGAAGAAGAACCTCCCGGATGGTCCCACTGGCCCACGTGCAGCCTGGGCCAGGCAAGCAGAGCAGGATATTCACCCAGGCTGGGGCTCAGTTTGGTAAGTCTGGGCACCTTATCCCTCCATAAAAGGAACCCAGCTCAATCCCAGGACTTGGCATGACCAAGATCCCAGCAGACGCCACAGCTCTGCCCAATCGGGCACGCAGAGACAAACTGCAAACCCCATCTCCACGCCGCATGGAGGGGACAGGAGGAGACCTAATGCAGCATCTCCATCTGTAATCCAATTAGCTGATCCCTCGTCTCTCCAGCCGAAGGGTCTCTCAGCAATCAAGAGCTTTGAACGTCATTTGCTTCATCATAATTACAAAAGCCGTCATTGTATTAACCACTGCCTTTACATTTGCCAAAGCAAAGTTAAATAGAGCGCAGGGGTGGCTTCCCATCTCAGCCTCAAACTTCTCTTGCCCTCTGCAGAGGACAGCAGTGGCGAGCGTTATGGCTTTTTAGGAGCAACCCAGACGTATCCTCCAGCAGCTGTGAAACTTCACCCAACAGGAGATAACAGACATGAGGGGACAGTACGTGCAGGAATCCTTTACCCAGAACAGCTTGCGTACCAGGCAGTAGTTCCAGTGCCTTAGTGCCCCTGAACAAGACCCCCCCACACCCAGAAGAATCAAAGACAGTGACCATCTTTGCTGGCCCTGCATGTCCCAGACAGATGAAAGCAGCAGAGGATAAAACAACTGGCAGGAACACAATCAGAGTGAGAATCCGCAGGACTGGGCATTTTCCAGCTCCTGTGTTGCAATTTTGTGATTTATCCCATTGCTGAAGACTGTTCCCAGGTGGATGGAAGGCTCGACTGGAAATCTGGAGGTTTTGAGTCCATTCTCAGCCCTTCCACCGGCCTGATGCATGGCCTTGACTGTTTCCTCTCTGCCTTCCCATATTCCCTACAAAATGGATGGGATAATCTGCAGAGCGTTTTGAGATCGATGACCGAAGAGATCTCTCAAAGATGAATAGCCATGATTAACTTACACAAATAATTTCAATAACAGCACTGCTGAACTGTTTGTGCATCTGGAGCCTTAAAATCAGATGTTGAAGTTCCTGAAGCGGTGCTGTGGGTGTGTAGAAGTGTTCAAAGCAGAACACTGCATGAAATGGTGTTTTCTCATATTTTGGGGGCGAATAAGAAGAGCACATAAGCTGAAGAAAACCAAAACCGACCATCACCTTCTAGCTTGCCCTGTGTGGATGACTGCACAGCATCCTGATGCTCAGAGGCGAGATTCCAGAGCTGTGATGCCTACAGCACGTGGGCTGCCAACAACCAAAAAGTGCAGGGTAAGGCTCCAGGTAACATGTTGGATGGTTGTCATTATGCAGAGGATGATTTAAGGAACCAAATGGGAGTTTATTTCTTCTTTGCCAGCGCATTTTAATGGAGGTTGAGCTGTCCAAGATGACTGATCACCCTCAGATCTTCCATACATCCCCATTTCCTGCAACAGTGCCTGCCACCGACTGCTTCCGAGCAAGGAAAGTTTTTGTACCTGTCACTGGGCAAAACTGTGCGTGTGCCCTGAGGGGAAGTGAGTCACCCAAATATATACACACAGTGTATGATTTCTGTCATCCCCACTCCTTAGGTTCTACAAGGCGATGGAGCAACACCGAAGGGAAAAAAGGAGGAAGGAGGAGGGAAACATAAAGCAGCGCTTTATCAGATCCGTCAAATTATTATAATTAAACACTCTGCGCTGAAAGAGAGGCAGAAAGAATGGCTCTATCCAAAATGCTACATGAACTGCTTTGCCAACTGATCTGAACAATGTCATCCCGGCCAAATTCAGCTCACGGTGGTACCAGTAATGGGAACACCTGAGAAGAAAATGGCAGAAGGATCTGGCCATACTTTAAGTTGTATATTATTACCACGGAGGGGGGAAAAAAACCCCGTGTTAAAAGGGCTCTGCATTTGCAGAACCAGGCACTCGGGTGTTAGGAAATGCCATAATTAAGATTTCATGTGACATTTGATTTCGGTTCCCTTGTGCAGACACACTGCGATCTTTGCTGTGTGCGTATTTTTGCGATTGTCTCTAATTACACGTTCACACAGCGTTTTTTTCCATTCGGTGCACAGAATGGACTTTGCTCAGCCAACAGGCAGCTATTCAGAAGTATGTTTTTACTTTCTCATTCTTCCAAGTAGGGCCCAGTACCTTATTAACTGTGCAGGAGCTCAAAATCTCCTCTGAAAATGAAAGGATTAATTCCGTGCTCGGTTTTTCCAGGGTGTCAAACACTTCAGTGTGAGAATGATTGAAAACTATTAATTAATTCACACCACCCTGCAGGGCAGGGCAGCATTGTGCTCCCTAATTTAGAGCACAGAAGTTGTGGCCACTTCTTTTTGAGTGCCTGGTGGACAACAGAAGATCTAGTTCAGGCAGAGATGTTGGTCTACAGGAAAAAGACCCTGGCTGTGCCCTGCAGCAGGAAAAGCCCTTGGAAGAAGACTAATGTTCAGCAGCACTCTACACCCATGGACAGAGAGTTATGGGCAATATTGTCACAAACAGGCATAAAGGCTTTAGCAGGCACTCATGGCCCTCCCAGAGGTGAGCTTTCCCATTGCACACTCCCCACACTGTCTCTGTTGAGGTGCACCATTAGCTTTCATGAAATCATTGCTCCATGATGACATTCACCAACCCACCCTTGCAGCCTCCCCAGGACTTTTTGAACACCTCATTCAACGCATGAGTGAAATGTGGAAGACTTACCAGTCCGTGCCTTCGGCTAAATACCTGGGCTGGGGCCCCATGGGTTGTGGAGTTTGCAGTTGGTGGCTGAAGTCAAAGCTGGGGTGTAGCCGGTGAGGCTGAACGGACATGCGCTCTTGAGCCCGCCTGCGTGGAGGAGAAGACCAGCAAGTAAGTTAGCCCCGTGGCCGGCACTGATACGTACAGCTCCTACTCTTAGCCCGTGTCTATAAACCGGGGGAAAACCCAAATGGTTGGGCTTGTGAACGAGTGTGCAAGAGAAAAGAGTCCAGGCAGGTGTCAGGGATGGTGGGAAGAGAAACCCAGAGCTACGTCATTGACTCATTCGTGGTCACCATGGGCATAATACAGACCTGCACTCTCACCCCCATGGCGTCCACGTACACTCGCTTTACAAGAGACACTATTTGGTGGCAACACGGAGAGAAAAAGAAGAAACAAAAAACTCCTTCCTTGGAAGTTTTGTGCCGTTTGCACCATTCTCTTTTTCTCCACCATCAGCCCCATAAACAACACACAAGATAAAACACATCCCTGGTTCAGCCGTTATCCATCATCACAAAGAAGCTGCAGGTTGTCTCGTCTCCCCGTGCAGTCCATAAACTCCTGGGGAATCTCATTCGTAACAGGATTGCTCAGGAGTAACTGAAAGAAGAATTTACTCTTGCTGGCCTTTGCCAACATTTCTCTGGATGATGGACAGGCCAGGCTGGGATCCAGCTCCTTCCCCCCCAGCTCTGCTGCCTTTGCAGGCAGGGAAGGGAAAGTGATAGAGCATACAGCAAGGTTTTCCTAGGGATTTGAGTCTCTTCTGGTGATTATCGGCCGTTTGAATTACTCAGGGAAGGATCACCATCTGCTTGGTGTTCCTGCCCTTTTCCACACCAGATCCCACTTGCAAATGCAACACTAACAGCATTTACCAAAGCAGCTCCTACGTGGAATTGTGCACCATGCTTTTATTTGTGTTCAGCGTGTGACTAAGAGAGAAACACTTATATCATCAGTGCCTCAGCCCTGCGCATATTTGCTACCCAATTATTAACTAATCATTACAACCACCTAAAATCCAGCTTATGCAAAACAAAACAAGGATGAGAACACACAATTTTCAGCAAGAAAATCTGATATGGAAATAAAGTGTTTGCTGTCTGTAGCATTCTTCCCAAATGAAGCATTATTGCAAAGACTCCTCCTCTGATTCTTGATCTGCGGGTACAACACACAAATAGCTTCCATATGTTTCCAAAAAAAGCACTCCTCTCCTATATGCTATCTAAAACCCTCTCTCAAGAAACACAGTCAGGACAAGCCCAGGCATCCATTTCCACCTCTGCTGAGTTACAGTAATTCTCTTCACAGTTGTCAGCCCAGTCTGAATTTAGGCTGCTTTCCGTGACTGAATGTGCTGGAGGTCAACGGTGTCATTCCCTCATGGAGCTGGGAAGCCTACCTAGACCTAGAGGAGCATGCTTTTCATGTCCCTTAAAGGTTCCTTCCAACCCAAACTATTGATTCTATGTGCAAAACCTGACAGGACAGGTGGATACAACTTCTTACATGTTTTTTGAAACAGCAGCTACAAGGAGCTAGCTCATGGATGCAGTCTATTCTCTCTCTGTCATGCAGGATAAGTGAACACCAAGGTGTTCACATCATGGTGTTACCATCCTGTAGGTCACCTTAGGACATGCTAGATGAGCATGGTATGGACCCTGTTGGGAAAGGTCCAAGCCCTGCAGCTTCCCTTCTGCTGGATGAATTTCGGGAGTACACAAACGAACTTGTGAAGAAAACCCCATGTTGCCAACACATACCACCGGGATTTTGCAGAAGCCAGTTTGCTGAGTGATGTATCTTCTCGGCATCCTTCAAGAAGAGTAAGACCCCCTTACCTGGGATGGGGCATGAGCCGGCGGTGCTGTGCCTCAAGGAGCTGCTGCTGGAGGAGGTATTGCTGGTGAAGCGCCTGAGGTAGGAAGGAGGGTCCGGCCACGTCCTGGAAGGGCAGGGCTGGCACCGGGGCCAGGGGCTGGTGCAGGGGACCGCTGTGCTGGTGCGTGGGGGCCATATGGGGGGTCAGCCCCGGCTGGGGCTGCACCGCGTGAGGCAGGGCGAAGTCGGCAGAGAGCTGAGGCTGGGGACCCAGGTGGAAGTGCCGGCAGGAGGTAGCATGGGGATGCTGAGACCTTTGAAAAGGAGCACCTGGAAGAGAAGAGCACAGCCGTCACAGGGGCTGGTGGCGGCCGGGGCACCCCAGCCCTGTGGTTGCCCAACTAGGGCAAGAATTCAGCGAACAGCTGTTTCTCTCCTCTGTCAAAAGGGGTAAAAAAGAGAGAACAGGTCACTTAATGTGGATTACATGGAAAAAAAAAAGTTGATTACATGGAAAAATGTTGATTTTGACTAATAGTTTCTCTCCTCCAAAAAAACTTTGGAACCAAAACATGGATTTGGGTTCAAAGTGACTTTTTGGCTCCAAATTGAAGTGTATACTGATGAAAACTGTTGTGATTTGCCTGCCTTAAAGAAAAAATTACAAAAAAAAAAAATTAATAGGGCCTGTAGCGATAGGACAAAGGGTAATGGCTTTAAACTAAAAAAGGGTAGATTTAGACTAGATGTAAGGAATAAATTTTTTACACTGAGGATGGTGAAACACTGTCCCAGGTTGCTCAGAGAGCCAGTGGATGCCCCATCCCTGGAAACATTCCAGGCCAGGTTGGCCGGGGCTCTGAGCAACCTGATCTGGTTGGAGATGTCCCTGCTCCTGGCAGGGGGTTGGACTGGATGGCCTTTGAAGGTCCCTTCCAATCCAAACCATCCGGTGATTTTATGAAAAAGCTTTAACATTTTAGAAAAGGAAAAAAAAAAAATCTTATTTTCTAAAAATATATTTTCATGGGTTAGGAGCTCACAGAAGTTTTCAAAGCTTGCTGACTTCTCACGCAATTCAAGGTATTTCTTTGCCTGCCTAAAAATATCTCATAGGCAAGGAAATAATCTCTGCTCTAAGAAACTGTCTCTTGCTGACTGCAGGACATGAATGAGACACCTTCCACCTCTCAAAGAGCTGGGATTAAGACCGTAGGTCTTTGCTGAGACCCTTCAATAACCCGTCCTCATGAGCAGCCTGCAGGGAGAGAGCAGCCGCAGGAAACATCCCAGACTGCTATGAGACCAGCCATGAAATTGATGGGAATGAGGAAGAAATGAGGTGTGAAAGATATCCACAGCAGAGGCATTTTGCAAAACATCTGGCTCTGGCTTGCACCTCCCTCAAGATCCTTGCTTGGATGGGCCCTTAGCCCAATTCGGCATGTTAATTCCAACATTCCTGGAGCATTTAAAGGCATCACAGCAAAACTTTTGGTTCTTAAACTAGGGAGAACGGCAGCTCAGAGGTGAAGGATAAGACTTGAGTAAGGCTCTTAGAGACGTTTCTCTCCTGAGAATCAACCCCTGGGACACCTACTGTTTTATGCAGTCTTTTGAACACCTCATCTTCCTAAAAAATAATTTTTTTTTTTTTTTTTTTTTTTTTCGTCAGGAACAACAGCGCTGAGAGACACTGAATGCCATTCCAAGACACAGGCCAGACGTGCCCATGATGCCTTCTTTGCCCAGATCCCTTCTGCTCACATCTCACTTCTGCCAGCCAGTCCATCACAGCAGCTCAGGGAGCCCTGAGTACTTTCTGTTCACATCCATATGGAAATGGAAGATGCACAAAGCGAGCCAGATGCCAGCAAAAGAAACAGTGGGAGAAGACCTAACAGAAACAAATGGTTTGCAAAACTGTGCCTAAGTAATTACACATGGTATCTCTTGAATGAAAAATAATCCTCTGTAGTGCCCCTCTGAGAGAGGCAGCGGGCAACAAATGTGTGTGCCACTAGCAATAGAACTTCTTAAGGTGATAATTTCTCATGCTGTCAGACAATGGCATGATTCGACTACCTCATTAATTAAAATCAGAGGAGGTGGGATCAGATTTGCCTTTCCTCAAAGATGGAGCTGCCAACCCAGACCCAGGAGCCATCCATGTACCCCATCCCTCCGGTACTGCATGTTACATTTGCTGCCGCCGTCTTGGGCCCGGTTCATCGTACCCCACTGACAGGTAAAGGCTCAACAAAGAAATGTGCTGCCCTGGTACATTGCTGAGCAACACCACAATCACAGGGAGATGCCTCCTAACTGCTGTGTTTGCTGGGTACGTGCAGAGCAACTCATGGTGAAGGACCACAAGTCCTCCCAACGGAAAATGGCTATGGAACGTCATGGGTGAGCCATTTTACACCTCCAGGTCTTCATAGCACCTGAAGGCAAGGTGCTAGAGCAGCTTAGAATGCTAATCCCTCTGTACACCCAAACAGAGCAGCCTGTGCCACCAGGCAGCAGTTCAGTTATATTTCAGACTTAGGAGGACACAAGGCAATGAAGTTTAGTGATATTGCCCCACATTTACTGGGACAAATTTTGTAGTACATAAGTAAAGTAGAAAAAAACAGTCTCTCATCCTCTGCTTCTCTCATCTCTTGATGCCTGGTGCAACCTTAGCCAAGGATTTCCAGCCTTTTGCTGTATCTAAGCCTTAGTCTGGCTTAGTGAAACATCTGCAGGGCCTTTGATGCCAGAGCCATGATGAACTAAAGATCACAGGGTGGGCAGATCATCCCATCAGAGGTTTTGACCTGGATTTCTCCTCCCACACCAAGACAGTCTTGCAAGGAACTTGGTCATACACGTTCCTGAGGTCCAGAAAGTGGAAACTTTATCTCTCATGTCTGGGCAGGAAGGCATACACAGCGCATGTAGAGCAAACATAACCTAAAGTAAAAGCCTAACCCATTTTGTTTTGGTACAGAGAGTTAATTTGCCTTGTTTTTAGGCACTAGTCAATTAAAACAAGCACTTTTTAGTATTTTTTTTTCTGGTACCTACTGGTGTAATTCTTCTGTAGGAAAAATACTATCAGGACATGACCAAGACCGTATGATTAAATAAAACCCATCAATTTGTCTTAACATAATTCATTATCTTGTGTTGTAACTGTTCATTCCCTACAACTAATTCAATTGCTGATGAGGATTTTGACAGCAAAGCGAAGACTTTGGGGAATACTTCAGTAAATCTATGCTTATTAGCAGTCATCAAATCGTACAGCTGGCATCACCGAAGCAGCTTGCACAGCAAAGAGCCAGTCCTTGCCAAGCGTGGTACTGTTGGACCTCGGAAAAGCCCTGGCAAATAAAAGGGCACAAGACAACATTTCATCTCTGAGTTCATCCTGCATTCACCAGCTGAGCAGTCTTACTCCAGGTAACTCTCCATGACCAACACCAGAATCTGGCTCGCAGATGCTCACCGCTATTCAGCATAACGGAGGATCTCACGCTAGCAATGTCCATGGATGATTACTCTGCTGGCACGTCTTCCTTCTCTTTCCCAAGCTGCAGTGTGGCGCTAGGTCACGTTTGCATTGGAACGGACAAGCATTGCCAATAAAGCACTTCAAGAAAATTTGATTCATGGGTTTAATCTACTTTTTGCCTGGATAGTAGTGTCTGCCACAGCGGAGAGCAATCCATGACTAAAAGCCACTCCAGACACCCCACTCCAGCTTTTGTTTTTACTCCCCAGAATAAAGGCAGGGCTGACATTTTTATTAGCTAAGCTTTGAGGACATTTCTGCAGCAAAGATGATGGGATTGGGAACTGTGCCTATCAAGCTCCAGGGCCACTAATCACACCCTGCGTGAACCACGTTCCCCATCGCCTGCCCCAGTGGCGGCTGCAGAAAGGCAATGTTGCTCTGACAAGGCAGAGACCTTCTGCCAGCTCGAAGAGCTTGAGTTTTGGCCCTCATCCTACAGAATTATCCTTCTCCATTGGGATACCTTGATTTTGCAGGAAGAGAGGTCAGCCAGATCTTGGATGGGTTTTTATGGCCTAGCACAAAGGCACCTACCAGGTTGATCAGCTTCAGTGGCCTTTGCTGCAAACACTTATCTCCTCCAGCTGAAGAGGGAGGGGGAAGCCCCATGTCCTTGCTGCAGAGGCAATGTAGTCCTCACCAGCCCTGAGAAGCTTTTGACCTGAGGACAACATGGAAACATGTGTCCCTGTGTCCAGCCTGGTCAGGAGGTCAAGGTCCACCCCACTGCCTAAGACTCGTTGACTTTCTCCTCCCAGTGGCATGAGTAACTCCAGCTGCTCATACCTGGAGCGGTGGAGGATGGATTTCTCTGGGCTTCCTCTCAGGCTGCCCACCAGCCAGAAATCCTTCTTTCCTTTTCCTGTTGCTTCTTCCTTTCATTTAAGTGCTGTTGCCGTGGCAGATGATGACAGCTCAGAGGAACTTCAGACCAGCAGCTCTGAGATGAGCAGTGCGTCACATCTGTGTCAGCAAAGCAGACAACATAACCCAGTTTTGTGCAGTCTTCCATTGGCTGAGGGCAAATGTCACTGGGATCAGAGACTTCTGTCTCAATGTAAGCATCTGAACTGAGTTATTTCTTAGCAGAGCAGGGGCAGAGTATTTCCCCCTCTTCTCTGCCTTTCTTCTCCCTCTCCATATTATTTTCTCAAGCTTTTCTGTTGACCAAATACATTTGCAAGGTCTACTGTCTTTCTCAGCCTGCCCACTCACCCATCCTTCTCCCAGCTTGGACAGCCCTTGTTGCCTGACAACCCTCTGGCCTCAGCTAAGCCTCAAAGACAGATAATGTCTGAGACCAACCAATCCAGGTCTAAAAAGCTAAAAAGTGCCCTGCAAAAGTCTAAAGACTAACACACGGAAGCAAAGATGGGATCCAGTGGAAACATGAATCTGGTCTTCGGCAAGCTAAGCTATCCGTGAGATAGGAAAGAGGAGCTACTTTGTCTTCTGACATGCCTAGGGCCAAGCCTGGCTCAAAAGACGCTACAGCACAGTGTGATGGTGTAGGACCATGTGGCCGTGGGTGCCCCATCCACCTTGTGTTTTGGGTGAGTGCCAGCAACACCTCCCTGCCTCGTGTGATGCTCTGATAGCCACTGCATCTACTCCCTCTTGTATTCTTCCATCACATCACAAAGCTAAAGTCAGCGCCAGGGCTGGAGCACCTCTCCTATGAGGACTGAGCTGGGGTTGTTCAGCCTGGAGAAGAGAAGGCTCCAGGGAGCAGCCTTCCAGTGCCTAAAGAGGACCTACAAGAAAACTGGAGAGGGAGTTTTGACAAGGGTATGTAGTGGTAGGACAAGGGGTAATGGTTTTGAACTAAAAGAAGGCAGATTTAAATTAGATATGATGAAGACATTTTTTTACCATGAGGATGGTGGTACACTGGAACAGGTTGCTCAGAGAGGTGGTGGATGCCCCATCCCTGGAAACATTCCAGGCCAGGTTGGCCGGGGCTCTGAGCAACCTGATCTGGTTGGAGATGTCCCTGCTCCTTGCAGGGGGGTTGGACTGGATGGCCTTTGAAGGTCCCTTCCAACCCAAACCGTTCCATGATTCTGTGACTCTAAGGAGTGGTGGGATTGGCGCTTCATTAATCCCCACCGCTGCCAGAATACAGAATGCAGATCCACGGCTGCCCCAACTGGTCTGGCTCACCTCCGCTACCGTGACAGATGGTGTGGCTTCATGCTGTGATGCCAAGGACCCCCGTGGAGCTGGGTCTGTTGCATTCCCCACCGCTACACAGCTCAGTGACATCGTGGCCCCATCTGCCTAGCTGCACCGTGAGGACTGTCTTCTACTAAAAAGCCCGTGGGGAAGATTGCTTAACAGCTATTTACAAAGCACCCAAAACACTTGGCTTGAAGATGGATTTACAGGCTGCAGTCTCAAACCGAGGAGGTATAAATTTGTTTTTAGAAAGCCAACAGATGATACAGGCGCGTGGATAGTTGAACCTGTTTGGCTGCTAACCACCGCGCTGCTTCCACCCTTCGCTGAAGCAGGCTCTGAACGGGGCGGAAACCCGCGGGGAAACTCATCACGTCCTACTCACCACCGCTTTCTCACTTCCACAGCTTTTTTTTTTTTTTCCCCCCTAGGTTCTACAGTTATATTTATTGTTTCTATACATTATCTGAAACGGTCTGGACTTCTTTGTGCATTAAAAGAAATGCTCCCAATTTCCTCACACCCCCAGGTGAACCCTGTAAATGACAAGTTCGTATATTTTTGCAGATTGGTGTGTAACATGGAGTCACAGAGATTTACTGGTCTAATACTGAGTATTTTAGTCACAGGGGATTCTCCTTTAGCATCAGTCAGGATTTGACTATGCATATGCACATGCAGATTTATCCGTCCACCAATATTTCACTCAGAAAAGCTCAAGGGATCCATGTGCTCACTAAACACTGACCCATCTCAGAGATGCAAAGCCCCAGGGTAATCCCTGCAGAGAGACAGGCAATGCTACAGGCTTTTATGAAAAGAAAAACCCAGAAAGCAGAACAATTTATTTCCACCTCCTTTCCTCATGGCAACAATATTTTTTATCCAGTCGGGCTGCAGGCAGGGGATACAGGATGAGGCCCGGCGCTGCTGGGGATAGGTATCTCAAGCAGACAGCTGTAGCCCAGGGAGCCCAGCTGCCTTCGAAAGGAAAACAAAATCTGTCTTATGCTGTTAAGCCGCCTGCGATGCATGTGAATTTTTCCCCTGGGTAAGGCAACCTGGCTAGCTTGCCGAGGCGTTTGTGGTCTGCGCGTGAGTATGCAAGGGCCGGAGGGTGGCGGGGAGGCTGGGGCTGTTTGTGCCCCTCGATCCCGTCACGGCAGAGAGGGAGATGGCAGCTCCCGGAGAGCCCTGGCTTCACTCACTGACAGATTTTGCAGCTGTGGAAGATCTGCCCATTGCAATCGGTCCAGCCTGGGGACGGAGACGCGCCGTCTCGGCCGTTTTGCCCTGATTAGAGTCCCTACAACCCCTCCTCCTGCCCTGAGAAGGCAGATAAACCCCATAAACCAGAGCCATCTGGGTGCCTTTACCAGCACCAGGCTCTGGAGAGAGTCTACCAAGCTTTTAATAGCCCAGGCGCCTGCAAATGTTTCCCTGGATGTCCATTAACATTCCCCTCGGAGGCAGTAACGCGGTGGGAAGTTAGCGTCAGTCCCAACGGTATACAGCAAATAAAGGCTGAAATCGTGGGAGCAGCGCAGGCTTCAAGTGGCACGCAGAGCAGGACCTCCACGGGGACAGGCGCAAACGAGCTACTGATGGCCTGGCGCCATCGGCCGCGTGTTAGCCTTGCAGTCACAAATTATTTGTGAATATACCCTTATTAAATGAGTTAAACTGACTTACTAGTGGGAAATGAGGGGCGACAACGCACCTGGAAAATACAAAAATAAACCTCCAGACCAAATCCACGCATCTGCATAAAAGTTTAGCGGTCTTGCGCAGAGGGGAGAGATCGGGGCGGGGAGGGTGGAAGAGGAGGAGGAAAGAATTTGAGAAAAATCTATCATACGGGGAAGAATCTGTCTCACTTTCAGCAGCGCCAGCCCGCGGCTGGGCAAAGAGCATCCCTGGCACAAGTTAGCGATGGATAAAGAGCATTTTCATTTGCCTTCTTTGTTTAGGCTGTGCAGCACCAGGGAGTGAGTCAGGTTGGGGAAAGGGCTGGTCTGTGGTGGTCGGTGGAGCACGGTTGGGTCCTGGATGGAAATATAAGGTTTTGGATGTTCATCATCCTCCTGCACAAAGTCTTGCACATTTGAAGGAAAACATCTGCAAAGGGGTCATCGATCATCATCCAACATCCTCTCGCCCTAACGAAGCCTCTCATTAATTGCTGAGTGGCATGAACCGGCATGGCTGGAGCACAAGCTCGCACACACACCCATGGTCCCTAACACTGAGCAGAGCATCTCCTCTCCTGCACACCACGGGGTGAAACCACATGCAGCCCTGATGCACCCAAAAAAAGCCAAGGTGGAACTCCTTCCAGAGCCTAGACTCAGCAATCAAAATAAAAAAAACAAACAAACAAAAAAACAAACGCTTGCAACTGGCAGTAAGCCATATTTGTCAGCATATTTAAATCAGCACTGAAGCGATGCTGAGTGGTGGGGACGGGGAGCAGCAAGAGCAAGTGATGGGATATGGCCAGGAAGCCTGGACCCATCACAGGAGAGAGATGTCTGTACAGCACTGCATGAGGGTTTTTTCCCCACAACCCTTTTCTGCTAGCTTCAGGGGAAAAAAAAACTTTTGTTGAAGATGATGTTTCACAGGAACATGTTGAATTCAGCAATATTTTCCAAGGAGGAAGGAGAAACACTTCGGCAGCGTTGCTACACTTAAATCCGTCTTTTTGCTTTTATACTTCACACTATGTTTTAATTATAGCTTTATTCTCATGTACGGCATTCAAGGGTGTATTTAAGATTTTTGGATCATCACACCAAGGAAAAAAAAAAAGGCCAAATCACACTGAAATAAAATGTTTTCTGAGATTTAACAGTCCCAGTTTCACTCCTTCCCGCCCAGGCTCTCGCATGCCTTGAGGGATGGGTGGCCCTGGTAGCTTGGCATGATGTTTCCCACCCAGCCCAGCTCTTCCTCCCCAAACTCCATTGTTTCTCGTGGTTTTGGGCGCAGCTCCACATATCTGCAGGAAAGGGTGCTGGAGGTGACATGACTTTCGAGATGTTGCAAAACCCCTCTGCAACTTTTTTTTTTTTATAACGCTTCTCATTTCTGTTTGGTCTGAAGGCATCAGAAAGGATGGGGAATGAATGGCTGACAGGAATCACTCTCCTCAACCGCCACATCTCAGGTCTCATTCACGTTTTTGGGCTACTCAGCCATTTGCAGTGCTTATGCCCAAGTGAAACCCCGGTGCTGCCAAGGGCAGAGAGTGTTTGGCTGGTACCCGAACTTAAGGCAACTCTTGAGGCTTTGCTTATCAGCTGTGCAACCCAATGTGCTCACCCGTCCTTTCTCCCCCACCATCATCCCAGCCAGCTCTTTTGTGTAAACCAAGTCCAGGGAAGGCAAACAGCATCGGAGCTTTTCCCAGTTGATTGGTAGGGACCTGGGCTCAACGACTCTTCCCCAAGTTTTGGACTGTTAGCCCCAAAAAAAAATGTTGAAAATGGAGTTGGTGGGTGCCAGGGGTCCTTTTAGTCAACGGAAGTGAGAGAGCTCATCTTTTTGTGGCAGTACATTACTAGAAGCATGTTATATCCAAGTGAATTACACCCCAACCTGGAAATGGGAAAGTTAAGCAGAGGAAAGAATTACTCCTTGACTTAAAAAAAAAATGTCCTGACTTGACAGAGGTCTATTACTTGGCTCTGCTTGCAGTTAAAAATGGGGAAGCGCTTGGAGTGAGCCCTATCCCTGTCCTTGGGAATGTAAAATTGTGCTGACTTTTGCAGGCAGGAGCCTTCGACTTTGATAGGCAGCGGTATGCTGCAGCCAGTTGTTTGGAAAGAGAAATTCAATACTTGGGTTTCCAGTGATTCCTTGCTTTCACAGTGTCCAAATCCCTCCCCAGACATTTGGAAGTGGTCAACACCTGCCTTAAACCACCCTTAACTTCTCCTAATGGCCAGACGGAGGGCTTGCAGCAGCTCCCTCCTATCAGTAATGATACGTGGGACATCCAGAAACAGGCAAAAAGCCAAAATTGTGGGGAAAAACCCAGCTAGATGTTGCAAGGACCTGGTGGGACCTCAGGTGTTGTGCTGCATTGTTCATGGATCCCCTTAATTCTGCGACAGCCCAAACAAAAACCCTCCCTCCAAATGCTGCCAGAGTTGGTGGGTCTGAAATCGAAATGCAACTTTAACCTTCCCTGGAGAAGGCGTCAATGGGAAGAGCCAGTGCTCTCAGCTGTCTCTTCTCCCTGTTTAAGCAGAAGGCTTTGTGATCCCACCTGGTCTCAAAGCTGCGTCTGCTCAGCATCAGCCCTTGCCATGCCGCAGCAACTCATCCCGTGGGCACGCGGGAGCCAGGGCATATCCACAGTCCTGGCACAGCCCGGGGATGGGACTGCTCTGCCCGTGAGGCTCTGGGGATGCAGGGACAGCATGCCAGTCCTGTGCTGGCCCCAATATCCCCTCCCTCTCTCTCCATTTACCATGTGTTGATTTTCCCCCCAACCCATGTTTTAAACGAGACTGTAATAACCATCCAGGTTTTTCTGCTGGATTTATTTATCTGCAGCTGAAGCCCAGAGGAGGGAGATCCCACCCAACACGTCCGCACCGCTCCAGAGTGAGTGGCAGTGATTTGAGGGGCAGGTTTGGGAAAGCGGCAGAGCATTTCACCATTTCTGGGAACAGCACATCAGGTTGGATGGGGGATGTTTTTGCAGTCCAGCCTTTCTTCTTTGCTGGCTCGCTGGCAAATCAGCCCCAAAGCCAGAACTTTTTGACAGCGGAGCACAACTCAGTTTTGTTTCTTCCAGCATCTCCAGAAATGTACCACCAAAGCCAGCTGTGTGACCTCACAGAGAGAGCACAGTGTTGGGAAGCAGCAAGAAGTCAGGCTGCCTATTAAAGAAAAGGAGGTGGCAAGTGATGGTTGTGTCATTAGTGCAGCTATTAACACTGATGGCTAATTAAGTTTGTAGTGGGGAGAGGTAAAGATGAAAGTCAGGACACAGGACATTCCTGGACTGGGGATTCGTTGATCCCATGTTGCAGGTCACCTTCTGGATTTCATCCTAAACCTCGCAGAGACATGCCAGGTGCCATGCACAGCAATTACCAGGCTGCACGAGACCCTCAGCAGGGCCAGGAAGGCAACACTGCAGCATATGTGGTACCTGCTGCCCAGGGAAGCCAATATACTGTATGGTCCTCCTCTATTTTTTTTTTAGATACCACCCAGAAACAACACCAAAAAATAGGTTGGACCTATTTGCCCTCCCAGCATCACGGTAGCAGCTGGGGCCATGGTCCATCCCAAGGACCAAGGCTGAAGAGAAGCTGCATGAGATATGGTGGGTGCCAGCAGCGAGCTGGTGGCTCAGAGGCTCCTTAGGTTGAACTGGCTTGAACTCAAGTCTGGGAAAACCCCAGCTACCGTGAGTCCTGACGCGCCATGTCCTGGCTATTCCCCTTTTATGCTCCATGAACAAGAAGTCTGTAGCTAAAAATCAAAGATCCTGGAAGCCTGTTCCCTATTAAACTTAATATCCTGAATTTTATAGGTACGTGCCACTGAGAGAGAGCAAGCTGTGTTTAAAGTACAAGTAAAACATCAGTTTCTCGATGCAGAAATAGCTCTTCCTTTACATTTTTGCATGAGTGAGTGCTCCTAAGCCCTGCTGTAATAACATATAAGTGAAAACTCTACCCAGACAGCAAGAAATACGTATTTTACAGGGCTAAATGTAAAGTCATCCAACTAAGAAAAACCATACAGGTCCTATTTGCAGGCTATCTGAGGGAAAGAGATTTTTGGTAATCAGCAAACTGTGAGCTCACAGAGCTCCAGCAGCATCCCAAGGCACAAGGGTTTGCTACACGAAAAGCAGGAGGTGGGGTTACGTGGGAGCAGTAACCTCCTTGTGTTGGTGACAATGCCAGGAAAGGAGGCTCGGAGAGGAGCCCAAGGGTGCCATGTGTGTGCCCTGGAGGGAGGGACCGCAGGAGACTGCAGGTGTCTCCATGTCAGAAAGAGCAAAAAATGGTGGTTGAGCGTAGCCTAAAATGGTGCCTTGCACTGGCTGGGCAGGATGAGGCTCATCAACCTGGTAATGAGCCTGACAACACCCGGTGGCCAAGCCCAACCTGCAGCCAAGACGGGCTGAAATGCCAGGCACCACATACCCACAGCCCAAATCCCCTCCTCAGACCAGGGCTGACAAAGCCCAGGCTGGATGGCTTCCTAAAGGACATCCCCTCACTTGGGTAAGAATTAATTTTGGGATGTGGGATGGAGCAGGTGACGACAGGTGTCCCTTCTGGCATAAAAATCAACCCTCTTGTGGGTATCTCCCCCCGACTGCTGAAGTCAAAGGAGGTTGATTGCAAGGAACTAATTTTTCCACCGCAGTGGGAATAGGAAATCAGGTTCCTGCTTATTCCATCAAGGACATCCCGCAGGGCTGCAGGTGGCCCGGCAACAACCAGGTAGGATGCTGCAGGTACTGCTCCACATCACAGGCAGCATCTCATTTCCCTGCAGTCAGCCTCTGAAACAGCTCAACGAGCATCTGGCATCCCTCAGAGAGTCAAGACTAAGTCAATGTTTCTGTCATCAACCTCTCTTTGGAGGGGCTCGTAACTCCTGACATTTGTGCTTTAGTGAGGCCAAAACTTGGCACAGAAGCACACGGCCCAGATGCAGTTTTATTTGGTAATAAATAGCTTAAATCTCATAAGCCTTTTTTTTTTTTTTTTTCTGGCTTAAACATGTAAAATGGGAAAAGAAAAATGTGTGGGATTTTTTTTTCCCTACCTTCAGATAATTTTGGAAACCAGCTTATGCTGAAGAATGGGAATGGCAGGTTTGTTTTTTTTTTCAGATACACACAGTCCACAATGCCATTTCTCATATGTATCTTGCCTTTTAATATCTACTCTTTAACAGGATCAATGTCTTTTGCCCAGCGCAGCACCTGCACTGTGGCCTGAGATTTCTAGGGCTGACTCACAACAACCAGGTTATTTGATCAGTGGCACATTAAGCCTGATGTTTGGGAAGAATTAAACAGAGCAAAATGCCCCTATTGATGTCAGTAACATTTCGAGGATGTATTGCTGTTTTATTTGCACCCCTGTGACACCCCACTTTTCCAGAGTCCGGGCAGTTATTGCAGCCCAGCACTTTCCAACCAGCCTCTGGGTGAGCGTTGGTCTTCATCATCTATCTGCTGGGATTTTAGCATTTCCAGATTTACCCCAGACTCAGACTTTGCTCTACTGGGGCCGGCTACTTTCCAGTGGCCAAAAGCCAAGGAGGTGACCCAAGCCCCCAGCCCAAAGGCTTGGCCGCCCTTCAAAAGTCCAGCTCAGCTGGAGCAGAGAGAAATAGCAGTGATTTTTGCTCATATGGTCAGCTCCAGACGTCGGAGGGTCCCCAGTGTGACGCTGGGCTACTGCCCAGCTGGTGCCATTATCCAAACGCTTCATTATCTGCAGGGTTGGGATTTTTTGCAGGTGGCAGTGGGGGACTGCCAGGTATGGGAACTGGTTTGGGGAACTGGGCTGATGTTGAGTCAGGGTCATTCAATGCAGACCAAGGAGGACTACGCAGATGCTAGTTTAGGAAAACGTCCTTTCCTCAGGGTGAGGATCCCCCCGTTGTCCCCTCTGAGCCACATCCCCATTTGCTGGGAAGGAGGATCGAAGGCAACCCTACATGGTTGGAAATCTTCCCCCAGAATAGCCTCCCACCAAGTTCTCCATCTCAACGCTGGGCTTGCAGCCCAACAGCATGCACAGAGCCTCTCCACACCCTTGTCCCACATCCCAGCCTCCCCAAATCCTGGCAGACCCAATGAAGAATTACTTGCAAGAAAGGTACAAGGGGAGCTGCTGGTTGGGAGGTCCCAGTCTGCCATCAGCCCCACATAGGTGTAGTCTCCAGGAGGAATGGCATAGCCCACTGTTCTGGTTTTATTCACTGAGAGGGGGCTACAGTGGCAGATGCTGTAGGAAATTGATGGAAGTTGTTTCCTCTTTGTTCAGTGGACTCGGCTGGGCCTAGGGCGGACCCACTGCTGGCCAGGGCCGAGCGAATTGGTAGCAGAATGTTCCCTGATAACGCCTCTGCGATAATGTATTTAAGAAGGGGAAAAACAGAAAAAAAAAAAAGAAGAGAAGATGTGAAGCAGCTGAGCGGGGACAGAGAGGGGGAGGCGTGAGCCTTGTGGGCCGTGCAGGCCTCACCCTCTGGCCTCCCGCCGGGCAGCGACTGGGCCCAACTCGGCCCGGCCCGGCTGCAAGGAGTGGAGAGGAGATGAGATGTGAAGAGACCCTGAGAGGCGTCTGCAGGTCGGTTGTGAAGGGTTTCTGGTGAGAGGAACGGCTGCAGACGCCAAGGTCAGTGCAGAAGGAGGGGGAGCAGTAACGCTGCTCCCGGCAGAGATTCCCCTGCAGCCCATGGTGCAGCCCATGGTGAGGCCGGCTGTGCCCCTGCAGCCCATGGAGCCCACGGAGGAGCAGAGATCCCCCTGCAGCCCATGGAGCCCACGGAGGAGCAGAGATCCCCCTGCAGCCCGTGGAGGACCCCACGCAGGGGCAGGTGGGTGCCTGAAGGAGGCTGTGGAGGACCCGGACTGGGGCAGGAGGGACTGCACCCCGTGGAAAAACAACCCGCGAAGGACTGTAGCCCATGGGAGGGACCCCACGCTGGAGCAGGGGAATCTAAAGAAGCAAACCCAGCCATCTCAAACAGAAAAGCTGCTGCAGAGCTAAAAGATTAATCCACATGAATATTAAAGACACAGAAACGATGGACAAGTCCAGAATGAGCCAAGCTAGGTGACAAGGGAGGCCCATAGGCAAACCTGCAACCCCTGGTTTCACGTCTTCTCTGGCCACCGCGGGAGGAATGAGGGGCTTGAACAGATCAGGAGGAAAGGGACCCTAATCAGAAAGTCTGCTCCCTCCTTCCAGCAAAACACAACTTCTAGCAGTCTGCTCCCCATCAAACGAGTTCAGGCAGAGCTAAACCAAGCATCACAGGGAAGGAGGCTGGTCTGGGCCCCGAGTCCCAGCACTGCATCAACCCCTTGGTAGGACGTGGTGGGCACCTCATGAGACGGAGAGCACTGGGGACCTGGGGGAGATGCTGAGAGAAGAAAACGTTTCTCAGCAACAGATAAACCAAACCAGGCGGCCTTAAGTCACCCGAAGGGAGGGTTACCAAGGCAATGGGAGGCAAGTTTATCTCTCTTCACTGTTTTCTCTCAAAGAGCTGCTCCTCTCGTAGCGCGCAGAAGCAAACTGCTCAGCTGGGACCCGAGCTGACCTCCCGTTCTGATTTTTACCATTCCTGACAGTGGCTTTGCTGAGCCCGCTCAGACAGAAACATTTCTCCTCTCTCACGTGGATGTTGCTTTTATTACATCTACCTTGCAAACCTTCACGCTGCCATTCAACGTAACCAGCAGGCACAGTGGGCATGGGGCGGCTACACAGCCCTCAGCCCCCCTGGACCAGCAAACCCCCTTGGAGAAGCCCAGTTTAACTTAACTGATACATCCACCCATGTGTTTTCAGGATCACTCAGTGCCTGCCATATATGAAGCAAGATTTTTCTCATGCCAATGCATGCCTCCTCATCTGCAGGGTGTCTCATATGGACTTTGAGAGGGTTTAATGGGTATGAGATTCAGCTGCTCCTCAAACTCGTCTCCTGGACCACTGGAGGTTGTGGGAGACCCACTGTCAGACACCAGAAACTGGTCTAGGGAGAATTACTGAACCTGGTGAGACCAGCCATCCGCCTCACACAAGAGCTGAGGAATTTGCCAGCTAATTAGCACAACACCAGAAGGTTGGTGGCCTGGGGGAGAAGTCTGCAGCCTTGTTGATCTGTTTTCACAAGAGTCTAATCCCCTGCTTAAACTGATGCTTTCACTCTGCTTTTCCCAGACAAAATTAGTCACCAGTACAGTTCCTGCATGGGCAACTTTTACGTCAGATGAAGCCTTTAAAAGACCAGATTTTCAAACAAATAGAAGATGTGGTGATGTACATAACGGACATCCAGAAACAAGGACCCAAGCAGATGCAACCATGCAGCAGATGATAGCCCAACAGGACAGACCGTTCCCACCTCCCTGGGGGCCTAAACAAGCAGTTAATCAATCCCAGAGCGGCCCAAGCCTTCCTCCACCCCCAGAAACTTGTCTTTCAAAATGGTTGTTCATCCACTGAGGCCATGCCCAGGAAGGGAGGCTGGTAGACAGATAAGACTGTCTCACAGCTGCTGATTAAACTGGGATGAGGAGGATTGGCAAAATGCCAAGTTAATTACTGCTAGCCACATGATCTACGAATCCCTTTTGGCTTTAAAAAAAACCAAAAAAAACCCTAAGAATTTTCAAAATTCTTTTTCGCATACCTCACCAGCCTGACATTTCCCTTGAATTTGCTTTTCCTGAAGTCGCATCTCTCTTTCATAGGAGGCTTGTGCCATTTTTAGACACCGTGAGTTTGAACATGTGGCAGAAGGAACTGGGAGCCTTTATTGCTCTTGGCCTTTCAGAGAGGATGGACTAATCTTTGGCTGATATTTAGCAGAGGCTTGCGGTGCCACACACAGCCTCCTGCTTGAATTGGGATACGACCTTTCAGCTTCACTTATGAGACCATCTGAAATTTGATTTCAGTTCCTCTGCAGGGCCTTCAAGCAGACTTCTCGTGCCATGGTGAATCACAGCACACCCAAATTAGCTGGTTTTGTACTTAAATGGCACAGAGGGACACTTAGCCAGTGCAGTGAGAACCGGGTTGCCTGATGTGCTCTCTTTTACAGAGGAGGAGATGGGAGCTGGGCAGAGGATCAAGCTGTCCTAGGCAGCAGAGGTGGTGGATGGTGGACCCAGGAGCAGACCTTCTCCTCTGCCTGTCTCCCATGAGAAGCTGTTTATACAACCGCAGGTCGCTACCATGCCGTCCCCTTCCCTACCACCTGTTCGTGATGCTTCAGGGACCAAAGCCAGCTTTTCCTCCTACGACCAGCCAAGGTCTCCTACATCACCCCATGCTTGCCGGGCATTTACAGATACCACTCCACCCGGGGCTACCATTGCTAGTAAGATGAACCAACGAAGAACAACAAGACTCATCCTGAAGGGCACAGGGTCAGCCCCAGGGTGGTGGACAGCTAATTTATGGACTGTAAGACAGCTCAGCTTTGTTTGTGTATATCCCTCCTGCACGGAGACCTTTTCATCCCAAAGGATGACAGAGCACCTTTTACAACACCACAGCCCTAGACTTTCAGGAGGCATTTAGGAAACTGTAATTCAATTTTTAACTGGCACCACGCCATCCCAAAGCTGCCTCCTGGCTCGAGAGAGACTTCATCTGCTCCAGGCTGAGGAGAGACCACGCTTTTCCCTGCCAAACAGCTGGGATGGTGGGCTCATTCTCCAATTCTACTTTTTCCTGCAAGACCCCCATGCTGGGAACCCCTTTCCTGTACCTTGCCTGCCCACCAAGGGCAAGTGTGGCTCATAAGGAGAGGGCAATAAACATGGCTGATGCTGATGGTCCCCATCAAGCCCAGATCCAGCTGCACAGATGCTCTCAGCCTGCTGCCTGCACTTCCCTGCAGAGCCAGGACTGCAGCTGAACACCAGGGATGGGGGCTGACCATGTCATCCTAGAGTCATCATCACAGAATGGTTTGGGTTGGAAGGGACCTTAAAGTCCAACCCCACTGCAAGGAGCAGGGACATCTCCAACCAGATCAGGTTGCTCACAGCCCCGGCCAACCTGGCCTGGAATGTTTCCAGGGATGGGGCATCCACCGCCTCTCTGGGCAACCTGGGCCAGTGTTCCACCACCCTCACTGTACAGAATTTTTTCCTTCTATCAAGTCTGAATCTACCTCCCTCTATTTTAAAACCATTACTCCTTATTGTACCACAACAGACTCTGCTGAAATGTTTGTCCCCATCTTTCTTGCAGGGACCCATACAGTTGCAAAGTGGCAACAAAAAAAACAACCCACTTTTTTTTTTTGTTCCATGTGTGACCTCCAGGCCCAAGAATTTTTGCTAATTACTAAATTTAATTTGTTTTCCTCACTTCTTGGGGCTAAGGCTTCACGTTGCTGGCCCTGTATTGTTTCTGTTACAGCTTGCTGGTGTCCAGAGAGACTTCAAATTAAATATCAGTCACACATTAAGGTCAGGCAGCTCAATTCCATTATCAGGTGGCGAGACTCAGCCTCCCTGTAATGAACGCTGCCCACGTCTCCTAATGATGCCGGCAGAGGAACTGGGCAGCACCAGCACAGAGTGATTGGCACCCCACTGACACCGGGGACCACAAAATTGATTTTAAAAGTCCATTCATCTTCTAAAGATCATGGCTTGAGTTTTTCTGACCTGTGACAAATCCGCACGAGCTTCAGCTGAAAAATAGAGCCAAGAAGAAAAAAAAAGAAAAAAAAGAATCCACAAAAAAGATCCCAAAAGCAAGAAATAGATTTCAGTGCGGTTGTTCTGTCTCAGTTTCCAGGTCTCACTCCCAGCCATGAACTTTTAACCCTTGCTTTATGAGCAAGATTAAAGGTTTTTCACCCAGCTGCCAGCCACAAAGATGGTACAGAGGCTTTGGAGATGCTGGAAGCTCCCTGTTGCTGGACCCATGGACGTTGGATCTGGATGAGCTCACCCCAGTCTGTTGGGTCTATCCCTCCTGCTTCTTACAGCCCAACAGCCAGCAACACTTGGTCTCCACGCCCATCTGGGAAGCAGCTTTGAAGAGCTGGTGGTCAACACAGCTGGGCAGTCAGTAGTGCAGGTACCCTGCACCCTTCATCTGCCCCTACCCTCCTGGCACGGCCCCACAGCTGGTGGCCCACTTCATCTGCAGTTTCTTTCCCTCCTTCTACAACAAATTGGTATAGCAACTGTCACTCATGGACCTACCACTAAAACCATCAAAAAAGACTTTTCCTACTCCTCAGCACAATTAACCCAAATCCAAGTGTACAGTCAGCTGATGTCTACACCAGACCAGCAACAAGATGCAACACGATGCAATTTATGAGAGTCCCGTTCGAGTGTCAAGGAGAGGACATTCTCAACCACATAACTCAACAACATGGAAAAGAAGCTGACTTGAGCTGAGGTCAGGAGTTGCCCTGCTGAAGCAAGACGATTATTTCAGTTGTGCATGACTACCCAAGGTCTCACCAGCTGTGTGCCTAACACCATCATTTCAGAGATGGTTTGGAAGTATAAGTGGGGTGAGGGAGAAGAGGAGGAGGAGAAGGGTATCAAATAGGACTTTACAGCACTACCACAGTCTAAGGAGTCTGGGTTTCAGGCTACAAGCTGTCACATCGTTATTGCTGAGGCATTCGGGAGTTTCGTAATAGCTCTTTCACTCTGTAAAATTAAGCTTTCCTAAAGGAAAACATTCATTCCACTCAAGAACAAATAAGAGTTAAATACAGGCAGATCAGTTTAATAGTGTAGTTATGCCTATTAAAATGACTGTAAAACTAGCATCAAGGCATTTCACGTTAATTCCCTCTCAGTGACTCCGGGTCTGATTTATTTCGACAAATCCCCTGCTCTCGAGACGTGGCCACAAGTCTCCACGGCCCTGTATCAGCAGGCCTTGCAAAAAGCCGCTGTCGGACTCAAAAAGTCAAGATCTATCGGCTACATGGGGAAAGCAAACTTATTGATCAGAGCAGCTAGATAAGGAAGTCGTATGGTTAGTGTCAGCAGCCAGGTTTTCCCTCAGATCATTATTTTTAAGCAGATTTCATAGAGGAGATGGGGCCTGAGTCATTCTTCCCGCTGTGGCAACGGGTGACCTTGGGAAAGCGCCCTGAGTTAAAAAAACATAATGTTAAAACCATTCTTAAATATATATGTGCCTATGACACTAAGAAAGAATTGAAGTCTTTATTTTTCATCCAAAATTCTCAGCTTTGTCAGCTTTCCCTTTCATTTCACAATCTATTTCCTGAAGAAACCAGAGACATCTGATCAACCTTTTACGGCTAAATGCAATTCCTCAGACATCTCCAGTAACACATTTCCTCAATAGTGACCACAAAAAGGAGGATGAAAAACAGAAATCTATTCTTCCCCATCCACATTTACATTTCCCCAGGAATTGTACCTACAAAGGAGCAGAATCACCTGCATTCTCCTTGTTCCCTGAGTTTTATACCCAATGGCCTGAGAGATGGGCACTGGTGCGTTGTACAGATGGAGAAATGAAGGTGGGAGACCAAAAGCACTTCCTCAACCTTAGGGAAGGCCAGAGGGTCTGAGAAGGGATCCATGGAGCTGGGGGGTCAGCATGCTGTGCCTGCTGCCCGCCCAGAACCACATGGGCCGTTTGGGCAAGCAGGAGGATGTCCAACACTTTGGGGAGAGACGGTTTCTGCTCTGGGCCAAGCCCAGCTGCTTGGCCTTGGACCAGACCCGTGGTGGTTTGGACTTTTCCCCACGCAGGTGTGGCCATGGAATTGGAAAGTGCCCTTGTTTGGAGGGGACAACCCCGGTGCAGAATGGACAGAAAAAGCATCCGACATCAAATTTTATGGCAAGGGAGAGCACATCTGCACCCCTGCCCAGACCGTCTGACTGCCCATCCAGGCCTGGGAGCAGGGCTATCTCCAGGAACTGCTGACCAGAAAGCAGGCACCTTCAGGGAGCTACTGTCTCCATCCTTGTATCCCAGATTGGCTGGGCGATAGCCTGGGACACTCAATAACCGTGAAGATAGCCCTGCCCTGAGCAGGAGGCTTGGCTGGAGACCTCCAGAGGTACCTCCCCAGCTGAATTATTCTGCAAGTTTATCAGCCAGATGCTCTAAACAAAAACAAACAAACAAACAAAAAAACAACCGACCCCAAAACAGAGGAGCATCTTCTGGAGCATCTATGTGCCTCTTTATTACAGCTCTGAAAGCACCATCATGGAAAAAGTCTCCTCTACCCTTGCAAGGGGTGTGCTTGTAAAAGCACAGCCATACACAGAGCGATGCAGCACTTCTGCATCACGAGGAGTGCAGAACCCACACAAAGACTGGAGTAAGGACAATCCTAGATGTGTGTTTTCCATTTCTATTGTCAGTTGACAGCATAACCGAACCTTTAGAGAAAGCAAAAAAAAAAAA
>WHYT01015832.1:4614-50549 GCA_009806455.1 Tetrax tetrax
TGATGACCATGGTGGAGCAGGTTGTCCCCCTGCAGCCCATGGAGGTCCACGGAGGGGCAGAGATTCACCTGCAGCCCGTGGAGGACCCCACACTGGAGCAGGTGGAGGCCTGAAGGAGGCTGTGGCCCGTGGAGGGCCCACTGGGGCAGCTGTTCTAGAGGGACTGCACCCCGTGGAAGAGATGACCCACGCCGGAGCAGTTTCACGAAGGACTGTGGCCCGTGGGAGGGACCCAACGAAGGAGCAGGGGAGGAATGTGAGGAGTTCTTCCCCCGACGATGAAGCAGCGGCATGAAACAACGCGTGATGAACTGACCGCGACCCCCATTCCCTTTTCCCCCCCTGTGCCGCGCGGGAGGGGAAGGTAGTAGAGATAAATGTTAAGCCCAGGAAGAGGGAAGGGTTGGGGGAGGTTATCTTGTTCCCTGTCTCATTATCCTGCTAGTTTTAGTAATAAATGAATAGTTTTTCCCCAAGTCAAGTCTGTTTTGCCCGTGACGGTAACTTTAAGGATTTCTCCCTGTCCTTATCTCAAACCTCGAGCTGTTTTTCCTTGTACCATCTCCCCCTATTCTTTCGGAGGGTGGGGGGAGCGGGAGAGAGACTGCGTAGTCTGGTCCCGATCAGGGCTGAACTACGACAACACCTCACCATAACTGTTTATTACTTTACTGCAATTTAGTCAATGGTGTAATATCTTTTTTTTTTTTTTGATAGAAAGCTAAAATACAGACAACAATGTAGTCAAGGTTTCATAGGACACTTTGGGTAGCAGCGATTTTAACTCAAGTCACAGATTTGCAACCAATGCAGAGGAGCTAATGAAACGTCTTACTAAAATTAAACCTGATTTTAGGAAGATTGTTCCTTACCTGAGTTACAGAATGTGTAATAATTGTTCTGTGATAATTGCATTGTTGTAAAGGAATATCTGAAGAAGGGAATAGGGAAATTATCTCTTCTATAAATATTGAGCTCTGTTTCTGCAAGTGACTAAGCCATCAATTCCAAAAAGATCAAGCTGTGCTTAGTCCTGGAATATGTTCAGTCGTTTGAATCAGTGCCTCTTTCAGTAATCAGAGATATAACAGAAGAGTTATCAGTATTTCATCTCAGCTCAGTTCATCAGGCCAGGGAAGACCCTGACTGGATAGAAATGTGGTGAGTTCTCCTCATACACGGTGAAAGGGCAGAAACACAGAGACTGGGAAGTGTAAAGTGGGATGAATTGTTTCAAAATAAAGCCCAGGGGTAAGACTTACTTAAACAAACAAGACAGTTTGGCTTTTAAGCCCTTTTTTAATTACAAAAAAAAATTTCAAGATCAGGGAAGTTAGATTTATTTTGAAGCAGTGTGTTTCATACTAATCACAAATCCAGCACTTTCATACCCAGACCTGAACTCTGCTGAAAGGCACAGCTTATAAAGTAGGGTGTGTAGTAAACTAACTAATTAGCCCAAGGAAGACTGAATCATGGGGGTCATCTGTGACAAGGTAAATTGTTGTCCAAAAGAAGTTATTTTCATGGGAGAGCAGAGCATGGGAGCTCTCAGAATGGCTCCCTGATTCTCTGTAGTGCTTACACCACATGAGCTCTGTGATTTGTGAGCCACTTGAAAATCGTATATTATGTTTTTATTCTGTGCTGATCCATTTTATTTATTGTTATATTTCATGTTTGATAACTGGAAATAAAAAATGCCTAAGAGAATTTTTTATGGCCTTAACCAAACCTCTGAAAGAGAGTAATGTATATAAGTCTGAGAGAGATTGATTCTAATGCACGTAACTCAAGGCCTTGATATTTCTTAAAAGTTCAGGTTCATTTTAGCATCTAATACAAATGAAAAAATATCTTGGTGAAAATGCAGATGGTGGCTTTTTGCCATTAGTGACTCACAGCAACTGAAACAGAAACTAGGAAAGATAAAGAGCCTGGAGGTACAACAGCCATAGCAAAGCAATTATAGTGTAACGTGGAAAGGTAAGGCCTTGATAATTCGCTTGATGTTTGTGCAACTATAATGGCCTCTTTGGTCTTAAAGATCATAAATAACAGTGATGAAAAATACCTCTTTGCAATAATAGGCTTTTGTTTCCTAATTTTCATTGGGATATCAAGCAATTGCTCAGTAATTTTTCTACATTTTCCGGCCAGTTGCTGCAGGCATGTCACATGCTAGTGTAACAATAACCGGGAAGAATAGGATGGTACAAAGCATTAGTAGAGCAGCGTTTCTCAGGAATATGAAATGATGGCTTGACTTGCAAAGAGCATTCAATACTTGTACAGATTGCACCTACTAAAGGGAGTTAATGCAAATTAAAAACATAATATCCAAAAGCTAATATTGTCCCTCAGATGTGTTCATAACTACCGTATCATTTTAAAATCAAGAATAATTTAATCTTATTTTAAGATTATTTAAGAACTTATAAAGATTATTTAAGATTTTTAAGAACAGGTGGATGAAGTTGCCAAGCCACTATCCATCATATTTGAGAAGTCATGGCAGTTCAGTGAGGTTCTTGTTGAATGGAAAAGGGATAACATAACCCCATTTTTAAAAAGAGAAACAAGGAAGACCCAGGGACTACAGGCCAGTCAGCCTCATCTCTGCACCTGGCAAAGTCATGGAACAGATTCTCCTGGAAACCATGCTAAGGGACATGGAAAATAAGGAGGTGATTGGTGAGAGCCAACATGGCTTCACTAAGTGCAAATCATGCCTGGCAAATTTGGCAGCCTTGTATGATGGCATTACAACATTGGTGGACAAGGGATAAAAAAATTACATAATCTACCTGGACTTGTACAAAGCATTTGACACTGTCCCACACAATATCCTTGGCTTGATGTCCAGGTGGAGACCGGTGATGAGTGGTGTTCCTCCAGGACTGGTATTGGTACCAGTGCTGTTCAACGTCTTTATCAGCAATATAGACACTGGAATTGAGTGCACTCCCAGCAAGTTCGCTGATGACACGAAGCTGTGCGATGCCGACAACATGCTCGAAGGGAGGGATGCCATCCAGAGGGACCTGGACAGGCTGGAGAGGTGGGCCTGTGCCAGCCTCATGAAGTTCAACCAGGCCAAGTGCAAGGTCCTGCACCTGGTTCGGTGCAATCCCAAGTACAAATATAGGCTGGGCGGAGAATGGACTGAGAGCAGCCCTGAGGAGAAGGACTTGGGAGTGCTGGTGGATGAGAAGCTCAACATGAGCCGACAATGTCTGCTTGCATCCCAGAAAATCAACCACATCCTGGGCTGCATCAAAAGGAGCGTGGCCAGTAGGTTGAGGGAGGTGATTCTGCCCCTCTACTCTGCCCTGGTGAGACCCCACCTGGAGTACTGCGTCCAGTTCTGAAGTCCCCAACATAAGAAGGACATGGACCAGTTGGACAAGGTCCAGAGGAGGGCCATGAAGATGATAAGAGCGCTGGAGCACCTCTCCTACAAAGATAGGCTAAGAGAGTTGCAGTTGTTCAGTAAGGAGAAGAGAAGGCTCTAGGGAGACCTTCCTGCAGCCTTTGAATGCTTAAAGGGGGCTTATGAGAAAGACAGGGAGAAACTCTTCAGCAAGGCCTGTTGTGACAGGACAAGGAGTAAGGGTTTTGAAATAGAAGGAGGTAGATTTAGATCAGATATAAGGAAGACATTTTTCACAATGAGGGTGGTGGAACACTGGCACAGGTTGCCCAGAGAGGTGGTAGATGTCCCATCCCTGGAAACATTAAAGACCAGCTTGGACGGGGCTCTGAGCAACCTGATCTGGTTGAAGATGTCCTTGCTCCTTGCAGAGCAGTTGGTTTAGATGATCTTTACAGGTCCCTTCCAACCCAAACTATGCTGTGATTCTGTGATTCTAAGTTGCATTTTTTCAGGGCTAAAAAAGGCAAATGTTTAATAGTATATGACAATTCAACGGAAAGATCTTCACAAACAAAATCTTACATAGAAGCAAGAAATCCCCCTTTTTAAAATTAATTGAAACACAAAACCTGTCAGTAAGTATGCATAGTCAAGAAACGCCACAGATTTAAACAGAACACCTCAGGAGTACAAGGCTGCATCACAAAACTTTAGAGAACTATTTTCACTAGTGTTCACTACAAGGGAACTTAGAGAGGTTCGTCTGTCACAACTGAAGTTCTCATAATTGAAGTTTCATTAGAAGAAACTTTAGAAGAAATATTATTGGCATGACAAAGACTAACAAATACCCAAGTCCAAACTCATATGGTAGTCCTAAAGGAAGCAGGATGTACTATTTTCCTTCCTCAGGCCTAGAAGGAGTGTAGGTAGAAAAGATGCTTTTTTAAAAAAAGGCACCCCTAAGAACATCTGAGGAGCTACAGACCAGTAAGTCTGACTTCTGTGTCAAGTGTTTCAATAGAAAATACATTTAAAAGTACAGTCAGTAGGATTGTCTTTATCACATTACCATACAGTAATCTTACCATACAGTCATATACCATGAGCACAGCTTTTAAGGAGTGAAGTTGTTATTCAGTCTGTATACAGAGTTCCTGAAGAGTCTGAGTGAATATGAATAGGAATGGTCAAGGTAACACTGTCTACTTGCATTTCACATAGCTCTTGACAGGGTCACCCATCAAAGGCTGTCAAAGAAATGAAAGTCTCAGAGGTGTTGAAGGACAGCCTTGTTTTGAATTAACAACCGTTAAAAATTCCACTGTTGTAGGAGTATCTGATCGGTTTGGAGAACTAGGAGGTTGTCAGTGAAGCCACAGCACACTTTTCTGGGACTTCACCATTAAAAACATAAACAGTGTGGAAAGGAAATTAACACGGAGATAGGAAAGCTTTTTTTTTATAATTATTAAGGATAGTTAAAACTAACAGGAAAGAGCTGCAAAAGGATATAATGATAATAGAGTGGATAGGTGATAAATAACATCACCCAGTACAAATTTATATAACACCTAAACCTGAAAATATAATACCTTTATTAGATATCATCAGGAAAGTTATTAAAATGCCATTGTGGATGAACATCAGCTCAAGTGCAAAAAGACGAATAGAACTGAATCATGAGGACAGCAATAACGAACAAACAAAACAAAAAAAAAAATACAAGCAAAAACCCCTGTGATATAAAGATCTACAGTTTCAATATTGCTGTGCAGTTCTCATCTTCCCATCTCAAAATGATAGAAAGGAATTTGAAATGGTGCAACATGGGCACTAGGAATGATCACAAGTTTATAAAGATTCGCTGTAAGGAGGAATTAATAGTCTGTGATTTTTCAGTCTGTAAAAGACACAGCTAAAAGGGGATATGACAGATATCTTATAAAATCATGAATAACTCAACTCAGATGAATCAGAAACTGGTATTCACAACCACAAAAAAAGGGCCAGAAAACAGTAAAAGAAGTCACAAGCAGAGTAATTAAATTATGAAATTTATTGGCATAGTACGAGCCAGTGGGAATATATTTTTAATGACAAATTAAACTAGGAATGATTTCAGGCTAGTCTAGGAAAAATTGTAATTGACTACAATTTGGTTGATGCCCTAACTTTATTTTAATACCCAGGGCACAAAGGTTGATTTCCTTTTTTCTACCAACAAACTGTCTTTTAACTTTAATGACAGAACCAGTTCAGAAATTGTCTTTTCATACAAGGGGCAGTGTTTCTCCACACGTTCATAAAGCAATGTGTTGTAGTTTAGCCTCAGTTGTGGCCAGACTACGCAGTCTCTCTCTCACTCCACCCACCCTCCAAAAGAATAGGGGGAGATAATATAAGGAAAAAGGCTCGAGGTTTGAGATAAGGACAGGGAGAAATCCTTAAAGTTACTGTCACAGGCAAAAACAGACTAGACTCGGGGAAAACCATTTATTTTCTAAAACCAAAGCAGGATAACAAGACAGAGAACAAGATTACCTCCCCCCCACCCCTCCCTCTTCCCGGACTTAACATTATCTCTACTACCTTCCCCCTCCTTGAGCGGCACATGGGGGAAGAGGGAATGGGGGTTACACTCAGTTCATCACGTGTTGTTTTACACCCCTGCTTCTTCGTCCGGGGAAGAACTCCTCGCATGCCTCCCCTGCTCCTTCGTTGGGTCCCTCCCACGGGCCACAGTCCTTTGTGAAACTGCTCCAGCGTGGGTCATCTCTTCCACGGAGTGCAGTCCCTCTAGAACAGCTGTCCCAGCGGGCCCTCCACGGGCCACAGCCTCCTTCAGGCCTCCACCTGCTCTGGTGTGGGGCCCTCCACGGGCTGCAGGTGAATCTCTGTGCACCACGGGCTGCAGGGGAATCTCTGCCAGGAGCAGCATTGCTGCTCCCCTCCTTCACTGACCTTGGCGTCTACAGCCATTCCTCTCACAAGAAAAATTCTTCACAACAGGCTGGCAGACGCCTCTCAGGATCCTTTTTACATCTCATTCACATCTCATCTCCTCTCTACTTCTTGCAGCCATGCTGGCCTGAGTTGGGCCCAGTCGGCCGCCCGGCGGGAGGCCAGAGGGTGAGGCCTGCAAGGCCCACAGGGCTCGCGCCTCCCCCTCTCTGCCCCCGCTCAGCATCTTCACATCTTCTCTCTGTTTTGTTTTTTTTTTTTTGTTTTCCCCTTCTTAAATACATTATCGCAGAGGCATTATCACAGAACATTCTGCTACCAATTGGCTTGGCCTTGGCCAGCAGCGGGTCCGCCCTAGGCCCAGCCGAGTCCACTGAACAGAGAGGAGCAACTTCTAGCAGTTTCCTACAGAAGCTACCACCTTAGGCCCCCCTCACTAAACAAAACCAGAACAAATGTCAAAACATTGATGTAGTTATGTTGTTGAGGAAAAATGGATCACTATTGCTAGTACTTGTGATACTTGCATGATTATGTTTTTTAAAAAGAAACCTACTGCTACTTATACAGCCACATTATTCATGGAATTACATTGTTTGCATTAAAAGCATTTTATGCTTTCTGCTTCTGTTATTTGATTCACATATCAGACACATTTAGATTTTCTAACTAAACTTAGGCCCCCAAAGACATGTTTAAATTCATATATACTTAGATGTCTTCCCAGAACCAAGCTTCAGAAGCCTGTCAGACAACAGGAGTAAGAGAGCACAGCCCCACTGGGAACTCCTGAGTCCCATGAGGAACATTTGAAGGGCAAGAAGTATATGTTTTGCTATTTCACCCTTATATGTTATTTTGTGCTTTAATAAGTTGTGGATTGTTTTTCTGTCTGTGTCTGCCAGCTGGTCTTCTTTCAGCTGTAAATCTCATATTGCCCTGCTTCCATTTTCCTCTTTATGCTCCTTTCTTTTCTCTTTCTTGCATAAGATATCTCTTTTATCTCATTTCTTTTCCTCTCTTGTTCCTATTTGTTTGCTCCAGAATTCTTTGGAGACACTTGACTGATTTTTATGCATTTAGACTAGATGCCTCGTTGCTACTTGTGCACACCCACAATCCAGATTTTATTAAACTCTCCTGATCTAAAAACCTGAACAATTCTGACTTTGTTTAATATAGCTTTTAGCTCCTGAGTGTAACTTACCCTGTAGCCCATCTTCTATCTAACCTAACACATCTGTTAGTTATATTCTTCTCCTGTCGTGCTGATCATGACATTTCCTCTAAGTCACATCAAACACAAACCTCTCATCTCGTCTTCTGTCTCCTTTTCCTGCTCAATTCTCATTTCCTAAAATCTTGTGATTCTCCAATCTGTTAGTCACTGACAAAAAGCTGTCAGTCACTCCACAGCAAATTCCAGATGACTGTATTGATTTCAACGTTTATATTTTTCACATTCTTGACTGTTTTTCTAGTTGTATCTTACAGGACTAAGCAGGTTGTCTTGATAGAATTAATCCTATCTCAAATTAAAAGAGTCACTGAAAATGAAATTTCTGAACTTTGTATATATCTGCATATCCGTGTTTGTATCTGCATACACAAATGCTCTTACATCATTTGAGTTTTTCTTGCTGAGCTTAGAAGATCCTCAGTTGAACATAGCATATGTTGATTTGTCATAATTGCCACTGCGCTGGTAAACAAAGCCTTGGTCTCTGAAATTCTCACTCTGTAAAATTGACTGTCTGCTTTAATCTTTCAAAATGTAAATATTAACTTGTATTTGAGAAAATAAATCCTTTTTTTTTTCTTAAGCTCACTGTTTTGCTGCTGATAACCCTGAAGACCATTTTACAATATATACTGCACCTGAGCAGAGCACATCAGATCAAATGAAGCAATCTCCATCAATTACTAGCTTTATTGCTGGGCAGGTTCAAAAAGGAAGCTGCAGGGTTTTTCTATTATAATCTTGACAAATGGAAAACTGATGATATTTCATATTTTAAACATTCCTTATTTTTCAGGTGTGATGGGGGAATATGAACCAAAAATTGAAGTCCATTTTCCTTACACAGTTACAGCTGCAAGGGGAACTACTGTTAAAATGGAGTGTTTTGCACTTGGCAAGTAAGTACAGATTCTTTCATAATTAGACATCATTGTTTATTAAGATGTGACATGCCTAATTTGTTGTTTCATTATTTTGCTGGATTTCATTTTCACAGGCAGTCCTTACTGCACACTCGAAGTAACCAATTGACTAAGTAGACAATTATTAATTTCCTGCACAGCCATTTCTGTGGACAGCAATTCATTCAAGTTAAAAGACTCTTTGTCAAAATGAAAAGTAACATTCTTGTAAACAGAAAGAGAAAAGTTTTCTATTGAAAATTTTACCAGACTCATGCGTTTATTCACTGTGATACTATAAATCAGTAAATTAGATTTTATTCTGCCAAAATAACGTAGTTTGAGAAGAAACAAGATTAGAAGGTTTGTTTTTTTTTTCCCCAAAAATGCATAGTTTATATATGAAGCTATGAGTACGATGTTTTAAATATGTCCTAACACACTTTATAGCAGTGTCAATTTTCTTATTTCTGGCTAACCTTATAGCACTACTAAAGAACAGGTGTTTAGTATTCATGTCAAGGGAGTTTTTGTATGTTTATTGATAAATGTGTTTAGGGAGAGAAAGGTTTTAGAAATACCTCTTTGCTATTTCATACAAATTAAATAAATGAAATTACTTCTATACACTCTTCAGATTACAGAATATACAATGATATTGATAACATTTCACTTTTGTTGTGGAGGTTACTATTACTGCTGTTTCCCAGAATAAGGGTGGCAGGGGTAGTATAGAGTAAGACATAACTTATTATTTCTTCTATAGACGTATGTAGCTAAAAACAGGTGTTCCATCAGTGACATCTCACTAGACACATGTAAACAAACACAAAGGGTAAGGTTTTTCCAAAAATATCCATCAAATTCTTGAGGAGTGGTGACTGTTGAAAGAAATCTCACTGTATTGAATTCCTTTCAGTTCCTTTTTATAGTGGTGGTCCTTTTGGGCATCTCCCCAGTCTCCAAAGTCATGCTGCTCAACATCATATATCCTGCTTGGTTTTCTAGTTCGTAGCTTATCAAGTCGCATACAGGATCCTGGCCTTGATTAAGAAAGTAGAAGGATTTGTCTTTTTAACTCCTGTGGAGGAATTTCACAAATGAGTTGGTTTGAGGGGTACCATATCCTCCATACAAATTCTTCCTGCTTATTTACCTAAGTAGGAGAAAACATGAGAGGAAAGGAGTTTTAAAGTAATAATTTTTTTTGTTGAGGATCACCACTCCAGCTTGCACAACAGGTCTGGTTTTCCAGAATAATATTTCAAAGCCTGTCTTTACTACCTGGGAGGGTTCTTTAAATCTTCTTATGGTGATTTTGACCTTCATGTGCCAGTGCTTGCTGGATTTTTTTTGTTCTGACTTTTCTCTTAACAGTTCCTATTTACTGTTTGGATGAGATACGTCTTACACTTACTTCCCTTCTTCCCTGTTTTTCCTGTTTGACCAACATCCAGATACTCTCAGTGAGCTCGGTCAACAGAAAGTATTCATAAATAATTACAGAGGAATTCTGTAATTCTTCTGACCTTCTGACAAAGGTTTATAATTGTATCTATTTAGGCCCAGTGAAGTTGAAGGAGAGGTAGGACACAGCCAAACCAGTCCAAACAAAATGTGGGAAACCGTAGCCCAAATGCAAGGAGCCATTAGATGGTGACAGCAGCTTTTGCTTTCATTGCCCACTTAAATGTTAGCAGTAGTTTAGAAGCTAAATGTGAGAGGGAACTTCCGTAGGGTAAAACATAAATCTTATGTTTTATATAGTAAAGATTTAAAAAAAGAGGTACATGAGAGAGGATAGAAAAGCTATATATGGAGAGATTTTCCAAAATGCTGAAATACGTGAGGAAAGGGGCTGGTGGCTCCAGGGTCTCTTCTGTCAGCAATGCTAACCAATTTTCTGCTAGGTCAGTTGTTGTCAGTGAGGCCTTTTTAGACTCTTGGCTATGGCTGAAGCAGTAACTGACATGTTAGTTTCCATTTTCCTCATTTTGCTGGAATTAAATTGCAGCTGCTGACAGGTTACAAGTCAACTGTCACTTTCCAGTGACAAGGAGGTATGCCACATGTTGTCTTTTGCAACCATCACTGACAGGCAAGAAAGGCAGCTACTGATACCTTCCATCATCAGCACCCTGAGATTTAGTAAACTCTCTCAAAAGAGTCAGTCACTATTCAAACAGTCACACAAGGAAGGGGAAGGTTGACAGGAAAGGCTTCAATTAGCTTATTTCCACATTCATATTTGGCGTTAACCTTTAACAAAGAAAAAAAAAAACAAAACCACCTGAATGATCAGGGAATTTAAGGTTATCTAATAAGTTGACCCCATTTGCTGCTATTGTAATGGGCAGCTATTTTTACCATGCACATTCCTTATCTTCTTTTTGCAGCCATTAATGCACAATCAAATCAGCTGAGTTGAAATTGCTTTCAACCTGATATGGTAATAATTACATGAATGACATTTCAGGCCTCGTTTGAAACCTAGAGGCTGAGGTGGGAGGTAGAAATGCATCAGATTTCCTATTCATTTTCATCATTTTCATTTTTTGTCCCCATTTCTTATTCCTGATAGCTTGTAAGGACCTTTTCCTGTTACACTGCCATGGGTCTGTCTTCATTACCAAACTGAATCAGCAACTAATTTGTTCCTTCTTTATTTAGCATTTTGAGAGTGGGTGTTTTGAATTCTTGTTGTAAATAACACCAAAGTTATTATAGTTTCAAAACCAAGGTTCTGCTGTTTTTCTCATGCCTTAATTTAGCTGTCTGAAACACTCACTTTTCTCTCTCTGCTGTGAGAATGACAGACATTCCAGTGAGATTTCCTGAAGGATGCATTTGGCAAATATTCCAGAAAGAGCCTGGTCTTTAGTTACAGATTAATGATTTATTAATAGTGTTTATTTAGAACTGTCAGTCACTATGGCTGTAGGAATTAAATAAATTTGAGCTGTGTGGCTTTTGTCTCCAAACTAAAATCAAATGTATTAATTGCTAGACAGAAATTCTCTGAAAAGGATTTTATTCTGACCAAAGCAATATGTAGCTGATCCAGTTACAAATAAAAATGTTACTGATGGCAGTTATAAATAGATTTTGTTGTTGCTAAAGAATTCAAAGTAATACAGGAGTGAAATACCTAAAAATGAAGTTCTTTGTGTTAGGTATGCTGCTTATAATAAGCATCAGTCATTGGCTAAGAAATCACTTTATATATCCATGATTTACTGCTGAGATGTAACAGAAGACATGACAGACAGAGAAGTCAAATAAAATTTACCGTATTGTATGTCACAGTGTGCGTTTTGCAATTAGTGAGGTATTGCGATTTTTGCTGGATATTTATGCTGGCTCACTTTTGTTGAAAGGTTGTTTTTATAGCTATATTAACCATCACATCTGCACAATGTGTTTTGATTACATCTATGTTTCATATATATCTATGTAACATACAGATATGTTTTCTGCCACCCATTTATTTATGTCCTTTTAATTGGGAACATTTGAATTTTTGTTTGTTTCCTAAAAAGACAGAGGATCATATTTTTTAAAAAAAGAAAAATTTAAAAACCTTACTGAATGGAAGAATTCGAAACATCTACATTAAAAAACCACAAATCTAACAAACAGTATGTTAATATTTGCTTTTGAGTAGCACAATTTTCACTGCTTGTATCTTCTGTTATTTAAAAAGACAACCTAATTTTTTTTTTTATAAAACAAATAAATGAGCTCATTAGTAATAAGGTGGTTGTTTGTAGTGCAGATAATCCTAGTTTTCTAACAGGTCTATCACTCCAATGTCAGAACTTAACTTTATGTACATCAGGAAGACAGATCATGACCTTATTCTTCGGTTAAGTCCTGATGAAGAAGTCGTCATTTTCCCCACTGACATTGTTGCACAGATCACAGTATTCCTGGCTTTTCCTGCTCCAGAAATGCAATTTGTTGGGCACTGCCTTCTGTGACAGCAAGTTGCCATTTTCGTTTTCTCTGAAATATTACTGACTTTGCTTCCAAGAACATCTGAAGGCAACTGGTTAATTCTTTCATTTCTTTTTTCATGAAAAGGAAGAATTCTGATGTCTTCATTTTGCTCCCCATTAAAAAGATATGAAAGTAATGGTGCTGATGGGTAAAAGGACTTTAAGTTCAGTCCCCACCATGTGACATATTTATTAATGAAGCACTTACAGTGACTACCACCTGAGCATTCTTTAACATTTCCTGACTTTGGAATATAGTTATCTCATAAGTGATTTTAATACTATTTTATTAACATGAGACTTAAAAGTAGGCATAGCTGGAAATATATGTGTTTTTTTAAAGCCTCAAAGTGAACAAGTTTTCATAGTTAAAGCAAAGATTTAGACTAGTTTGTCCAAGCTCACATGAAAAGCTGTAAGTTACAACCCTCTGCAGTGAGCACAGACCTTTGCCCTCAGAGAAAAGCAAGAAAAATGAAGTGTAAGAAATTTATCAGTCTTTTTTCCTCTTCTTTTTCTTTTTTTTTTCCCCTAGCATATAACTCTAAATTGACATACTTTTTTCCCTTTCAAATAATTCTTCCACACCCTCTCTTTCACACAGATTTTTTGATGTCAAATTGTGTATAATTCACTCACCCTACCTGATCCTCACACTTCAGGCTTTTCCTCACTGCATTTTTGGTAATGCTTCACACCATACAGCAGCTTCTACTTTATCATCCATTTAAACCTCATACTTCATTGGTTTTCTGTCTCCAGACAGAAAAAAAAAAAATAGTTCTTATTATGACGGTGCCGACATCCAATTTTGAGTGAGTGATCACATTTTATTTCTCATTAGAACAAATTAGAGGATGTAGGCTATTGCTATACTTGTAGGTTACCGAAGTTTTCAATCTTTGCTTTTAAAATAGGATCCTTGAGCCATTTAGACTGCCAAAGGATTTTTTTTTTCTAAAAGATTGAGTTTTATGCATCCTTTTTTTCACTATGGTTGTTTTTTAACCACATAGATGAACACAGAGATTTTAAACAAAAGAATCAATAGAGAACAGCACTGACATTTTTTCTTACAGCCCATATGCTTGTTTTTCTGGATTTTTGAGAGACTGTTTTATGCTTGTGCTATTTATGTATGACAGTAACATCTACACAGTATATCAATATTCTTTCTAACTGCAAGCTTAGTCCACTTTGGTAATGTCAAGGCAAATTTTTTATTGTGAAATATTCTTAGTTAAATATAAGAATGAGATATTGACTTCTTTTTATTACTGAATTATGATGAGGGTGTTATGATAGAAGCATTGTTCATGCTGTTACAGTTAATGTTGCTTTAATAATTTTATTGTAAACTTTGTTTTGAAGAGATTTATAGCTCAGTTATATAAATTTGTCCCATCTGTAATATGGCTTGCAGGAACTCAGCTGATAGTCCATTTTTAAATCTTCCTTTCTAAATGAAATCAAATAAAAATAAGGTGAAATTGTAATCTAAAAAATGTTCCAAAATGTTATCTTAAAACAATAAACTCTGAATCAATTCTGATTAATAATATCTCAAATATTAAATTCATAGAACATAGGATTTTATTTTACCTCCTTGACCTGATTTTATTGTAACTGATTTTTCTAATTGTTCTTCAAGCTTTTATAAAAATCGTTATTACTTATTTTAGGTTACTATCAATATTTTCATTACAATCTAGGTATATGTAGAAAGACCTTAATGAAGATTTTTCAATATGCAGAAATAAAAGCAAAAAGTGTTTGGATTTGTGAATGATATCTAAGCAAAGATCAGAGTAGCAATATATAAATCTTTATGATCTGGTGAAGGGTATTTGACAGTAACCGTGGGGAATTGTGTGAGGTATCTGAAGAAATTAGTTTTCTGGTGTTGCTCATTAAGACAATGACAGAGGGTAATGGCTGTAAAAAGGGCTTCCAGATACTGCAAATCTTTTTGCAGGTGTAATAGAATTTGCAAACCCACATGTTAAAAGGATGTTTCTGTGAAGTCTGGTCAGTGTTTGGCAAACAATGTAGTGAGGACAAATGTAATTTCAGAAAAGAAGGAAGGATAAAGGCAGTCAAGAAGTGCATCTTTGGTCAAAGTTTTTATAATATTTGTCTTTCTTTTCTTTCTCTGAACTTTAGCTATATGCAATTTTTGCCAAGACCACAAAACTTCCAAATAATCCTATAATGAGTTACAGCTTGCACACTTCTCTGACTACAGTGTGCAAGCTGGTAGTCAGAGAAGTGTCTGGTCCTACAGACACTGGTGAATAGAAATGTCCAGTATTGCATTATGTTGTTTCTTAACTGTAAAGGACAACACTTAACCTTCTCTGCTCTTCACATTAATGCGCCCTTGTGGCTCAGAAGGCCAACCACATTCTGGGCTGCATCAAGAGGAGCGTGGCCAGCAGGTCAAGGGAGGGGATTCTCCCCCTCTACTCTGCCCTGGTGAGACCCCACCTGGAGTACTGCGTCCAGTTCTGGACATGGTTCTGAATGTGGTTGGCCTTCTGGGCCGCAAGGGTGCATTGCCGGCTCATGTTGAGCTTCTCGTCACCATCATTCCCAAGTCCTTTTCCTCATGGCTGCTCTCAATCCATTCTCCGCCCAGCCTGTATTTGAGCCTGGGATTGCCACGATCCAGGTGCAGGACCTTGCACTTGGCCTGGTTGAACTTCATGAGGTTGGCACGGGCCCACCTCTCCAGCCTGTCCAGGTCCCTCTGGTTGGCATCCCTCCCTTCCAGCATGTTGACGGCACCACATAGCTTGTTGTCATCGGCAAACTTGCTGAGGGTGCACTCTATCCCACTGTCCCTGTCACCGACAAAGATGTTGAACAGGGCCGGGCCCAACACAGACCCCTGAGGGACGCCACTCGTGACCGGTTTCCACTTGGACATCGAGCTCACTCTCTGAGTGCGGCCATCCAGCCAACTCCTTATCCACTAAGCAGTCCGTCCATCAAACCCGTGCCTCTCTACTTTAGAGAGAAGGATGTCGTGCGGGACAGTGTCAAAAGCTTTGCACAAGTCCAGGTAGATGATATCCGTTGCTTGTTCCTTGTCCACCGATGCTGTCACCCCGTCATAGAAGGCCACCAAATTGGTCAGGCACGATCTGCCCTTGGTGAAGCCATGTTGGCTGTCACCAACCACCTCCTTGCTCTCCATGTGCCTTAGCATGGTTTCCAGGAGAATCTGCTCCATGACCTTGCCAGGCACAGAGGTGAGGCTGACTGGCCTGTAGTTCCCTGGCTCTTCCTTGTTTCCCTTTTTAAAAATGGGAGTTACGTTCCCTCTCTTCCAGTCATCGGGGACCTCACCAGACCGCCACGATTTCTCAAATACAATGGCCAGTGTCTTGGCACTTCCTCCGCCAGTTCCCTCAGGACCCGCAGATGGATCTCATCAGGTCCCATGGACTTGTGCACCTTCAAGTTCCTCAGATGATCCCAAACCTGCTCTTCGAGTACAGTGGGTGGTTCTTCATCCTCCAGTCCCTGCTTGTGCCTTCCACAGCTTGGGTGGAGAGACAAGAGCCCTTATCTGTGAAGACTGAGGCAAAGAAGTCATTGAGAACCTCAGTCTTCTCCATGTCCCAGGTAACCAGGACACTGGTTTCCTTCCGGAGGGGACCTACATTCTCCTTGGACTTTCTTTTGTCCCCTACATACCTATAGAAGCTTTTCTTGTTGCTTTTTATATTCCTGGCCAGATTCAATTCTCTCAGGAATTTTTCTTGGCCTCAGACCTGACAAGAGACAGGAGGCATCTCCTGCTATAAATTGTCCAGAGAAGCAGACAAGACCTTCCCTTGACCTGACTTCTTCCCACTAATCCAGTATCACAAAAATTCTCATGAGGATTTCTATTCTGAGATCGAATTATTTCCTGAAATAAATTTCCTTAATATAAATCCATTTATCCACCTCTCACTCCAGCCCTGGTATTATCCTAAAGAGTAGCAGACCTGATGCACTGATCACAGTTTAAAACAAACTTACAGTTAATCTCTGTTAACTGTGCTACACTGCACCCCAGGGGCATCGGGATAAGTGAGGGGTCAAAGAGCCAAGCAGCAGCTGCATATTATTGGATATAAACATGGGAATATAACATGAGTATAAAATGATACTAATATCTGTGATATAAGCCAAGCTTCACTATTTTTAGGACCAAATATGGCAGTTTTGTTGGCCATTTTTTTGGGATATATCAGCAGAACTTTACTGCATGGTGGCAGCCAAGAGGCATAGCTCAGAAATATTGTCTGAAGTGGAACAGCTGCTCCTTTCTAGGTATTGCCTTTTGGAAATGATTAAGTCTCTATGTACTTTTCCATGAATATAAAACATTTATTGCCTCTTCCCACAATAATGGTGGCTTGCAGAAACACCTTTGCTTTTACAGATAACCTGATTCTAAGCTGAGGACATTCAGAGCACATTAACAGCTCTTATTTCAACCGAATTCTGTGATAGTAGGGTATATTGGCATCCCCTACGCGGGAACTGCTGGTCAAAACAAAGTATGAAAGTACTTTAATTGCTGCATTTATAAATGAAAGTTGGAGGGCTGAGGAATTCTAATCAGATTTAATATGCAATTTGCAGACAAAGAGAAAGCGAATTTTGACTTGTCTTTTAAATGTGTTATGGTACTCACAATTACACGACATGACAAAATCTCTGGTTTGCAAATTATTTTGCAAATAATTCTAGATGCTATACATCCAATTTCTTGTTGAAATGAGGGATTCAAATATTCAGTGATTTTGCTACGTATAGGAGAATTACTAGAGGAGCAAGGAGTGCTAATATCTTACCATTGTCTGATATGTAGCAAATTCACAGTGTAGGAGTCCACAGGTAGCAATTTGCCTTCACCTTCGAAAACAATTCTTATCATGATATTCTATTTTTCATCTACAGGTCACAGAGACATAAAATGGGTATTTTCTCTTTTTAAAACAGGAAAACCGTGGCATGGGGTATTAAGATAGAATGATTTGTCCAAAATCAAACTGCAAGACAGAGACAAGAACTAGTACAGAAATATAAGTTTCTAAGTCCCAAAGGACAAAAAATCATGTTCCTCCATGCCCCTTCACACCACTTCTCACTTTTTTGATTTTCTTAATTCCATAAGATGCCAAACCTGGAAGGTGTGAAAGCTAGTCTTAAAGTTTACTGATAACAAAACAATCCCAAGAGAGAAAGGAACACTCAGTATAGGAGCATTTGTCAGTGATATAAGTAGGCATACCTGTTCCCCTGGAGATAAACTTGTAATGAGAGGAAGGAACCTTTTTAAATGTGAACATGGCATCTTCCAGCTGAGATTCTTTATATGAGACAGGAATAGACTCAGATTTTTTTTTCCTTTGATAGCACATATTGTTTATGTCAAATAAATCTTTTTAAGACTTTCATCAATCTAAAGTTCATTTTTAGCTCATACTGAATAGGAATCTATGTCATATGGTGCTAGATCAGGATTGAATTTTGTCCCCGTTTTTCAGGCTGGATTGATGTCGTCCTTTCTTTAAGTGGACTTGTTCTTGCATAGACTTCATAATATTTTACAAATATTGTGATCATTCATAGTAATATAACAAAGATTCTTTGGTGAATCTCAAGTAGCACTCCCAGCCCTCATTTTGCCTCACTCTGACTAAATGCTTCATACTTTAATCTAAAAATTTAGAGTCAATTGCTTTTACCATCTTGCATAGGGAAAGTGGGGAAAAACCCCCACCAAACTGCAAGTCCCCGTCAGTAGAACATCATTCTTGAAGAAGCAACATTACCAGTCCCTTCCTTCCTTTTCTCTCTCACAACCATCAAAGAAAACTTGTAAATGTTACTAAAAACTTTGTTTAGTAATTTACATATGTTTGCTTTAAGTTTAAAGACACAGGAGCACTTTTTTTTTGCATTCCAAACTTACTATCCAGAAGCACATATGCAGGCTTTGTCTTTGTGTCAGAGACTGAGGCTATCAGAAGGAAAAACATTCTGGCAATTGTCAATAGTAGGTCTCCAGAATTACCACAGGTATATTTCTCTTGAGAATTTCCCATATCCATGTTATTATATGACACTGATACATGCATCAGACCTTTTTAGTACCATCATTGATGTGTGTTGATGTGACTTGCAGACCTAGACTTGTTCCTGTACACAGGCTTCAAGTCTATTGAATCTTCTATTCTATTTCTATTCCTAAATCACAAGTACTCATAGATGCTATATTTCATGAGTACTATCTATCTTATTTAAACCAAATGAAAGGAAAAATTATTATCTTGTCTCCTAAATCTCTGTATCTGACCAGAACAGATTTATGTGGGACGTTCTAAAGGTAGAATCATGTGAATGGTTGATGGACATTTCTGGAAAATATCTGGTGGAGAGAATTTCATGATACTCCTCGACATTTTAATCCTACATAATTATCCTGTAATAACTAGAAGATATTTAACACAGTTGCAAGACAGGAGGGCATAAGGAGAAAGGTTTTTTTCTAGTCTCAAATGCACAGGGATGCAGAGATTTTACAGATATATTATGATGCATTCTTATTTAAGATATTGCTGAAAAACAAAGGAGCTTAGATCCATGGAAAAAATATTTTATAACTCAGACATTACTCTCATTTCCATCTTGTCTCATCCCTTTCCTGAAATAAACTTATGCTTTATAGATCTAATTAAATGCTTTTTCAGATGAAATTGTAAAAAGAAAAAAAAAAGATATAAAATTGCTTCCTGTATTTTTTTTTCCCAAACATTTTTATTTCCAGTGAAACTTGTGAATTCCCAATAAATACAATAGCTCTTGTCCCAAATAATATAGTGCTGAAGCTGACCCTTATAATCTCTTCTAGATGTAACTATAAAACTGTAACTCATATTTTCTTCAAATTCAAAGTGAACAAACCAATGGAATGTTTCTCACAGTCACCTGTTACCTCTTTTATTTCAGATCAGATGAATGAGAAGTTTAATGATGGTATTTCTGAAATAAGAATTTTTTTTTTTCTTGGTAATGCGAAGATTTACCAGTAGTCTTTAACAGATTATCTCCAAAAGTGAAGAGAAATATTGTCTTTGAACTCAGTAGAAACTTGAATCAAGTTACTCATAGGAGTTGAATGTGAACAGAAACTATAGTCCCGTAGATGTCTGGTGAGACCAAAATAAAAATGGATTATAATGATTAAAAGGTTTAACAATTGCATATTACATTAAACTCATATTAATGTTAGACATACTTCTGCTGTTGCTCTATTTTTTAAAAAGCTGTGGATCATTTGAAAAGATGAACAATATGTGCATATGTTAGATAGCTTTTATGGTGGATTTTATGAGTTTTCTACAAGTCACACAATTTTATTCTCTCACATCTTCACGCAGATATATTTCATTCTTTCATTTCATTATCACACAACTCACAGAGGAGAAATAGGTATAGATATATTTTTATTTCAGATGTAAAATTCATACCTCTCCTGTAAGTTATGCAAGAAAAATAGGAAGTTTCATTAAAGAGAGCTGCAAGTTGTATGCGAACAGTGATTTGTAGTTTGGGAGTACTTTTCTTTGAAATAATTAAGTCTACATAGCTAAAGTAATTTTATCTCCTTGAAAAACTCCACTTACCACCTCATACTGATGAAGAAAAAGTTGCATTTTTAAAAAAATACGTTTCCTAATGACCTAGAGAGCAATAAATTTCCTCTGTGTTTGCCATGCTACGTACATTTACTTTCTGCATCATAGAGGAAAGAAAATTTCAAAAGACTTAGTTAACTCCAATTTAAAGGAAATTTTCTGAATATGTGAATTTCAGAATGATCTCATAGCAGTTAGATGAGACAGCTTTCAGGTTTATAATGTCTTCATTGTTTCTCAGAAATATACACTATGAAAAAGTTCCTCTTATCAGTTCTATTCAGCAGAAGCAATTTTCTTCCATGTCAACAGAGCCAAAGCATTTTTGTCACTGATTTTACTGGAAGTAGGGCTGAAGGGCAAATAAGCAATAATGGGCAACAAGCATGGCACCGTTATGCTGCTAAATAAAGTGTACTTGCACACTTACCTCATTCATTAAACAGCAGTTGCTGAGTAGTATTGCACTGTACCAACATAAAATATTCCCACTGTAGACCTGTGCTGTGATCAGTAATGATTAATGAAACACTTGCCTGGCCATAGGGCCTATTTTGCAGCCACCAATCAATGACGTAATTATATTCCATATAGAAAGAGGACAAGCATATAAGGAATTTACACTTAAAACTGAACACAAAGCAATAAGAACGTTACAAAATATCTGGAAAGTCAATCAAGAAAGGGTATAAATTTGAATATCAAAGTGTGCCATTAGAAATACAATATGAGAGCTAATAAATGGGAAAAAAATAAACTGATATTGTTATTTATACTACCTCTAATATATACAAATGGCTATCGAAGTATAGCAAATCAAAATATGTAGCTAAGGATGTGAAAGGAATATCATAAGTGGTAGGGCTAAAGACAAAAAGTTTTGTTAATGCATGTGTTGGGTTTGTGTAGTGAGAGGAAATACAGTAGCAGCTTGTTAGACATTTCCCCTTTGTCCAGTGGCACTGGCTACCTCCAGGGCTGCTGGCCGGGGCTGAGACCATTGGCAACAGTGATAACTCCTCTCTGATAAGATATTTAAGAATGGGAAAATAAAACAGAAGCATGGGCAGAGGGAGGGAAGTGTGGGCCTTGTTGGAGGGGTAGGGGAAAGTTCTTCTTAAATCTGGGAGTTTTTTCTCTGTCATTATCCTACTTCAATCTTATTGATAATAAATGGAATTTGTTTCCCCAAGTCGAGTCTGTTTTGCCTGTAACAGTACCTTGAATGATCTCTCCCTGACCTCACCTTGAACCTCCTGTCTTTTGTTATGTTCTCTCTCCCCTATTCCCTCAGAGGGTGGAGAGGGTGAGTGAGTGACTGCGTAGGGCTTAGTCCCAAATAGGGCTAAACTACGACAGTGCATCAAAGTCAGGAATATCCTAATTATTTTTAATATTTATAATTTAACAGTTTGAAGTACTTGTGTCAGATAAGAATAGGAAGTTATTTTAATCTTCTAATTGAAAAGTAGGGAAAAAAATTCTAATAGGAAGAAAACTTCATAAATTAGACTCATACGATCTGCATAGAAGAGTCCTCAAACCAAACCTCCAGGATACCAAAATGTGAAATCAATCAGCAAGAAAGTAATTTAAGATTAATAATGAGCAAGCCATCAAGTTTCTATGGTGATATAAAAAGGGGAAGAAAAACAGCTCATATGATCCACATGCATCATATGATCCCCAGTCACCTACAGAAAGAAAAAGATATACTTGATTGGAGTGCTGAAGAAAAAGAGATCAGTCTGGCTTTTTTACTAAGGAAGAAAAAAGATTATATGATTTCCATACCTGTATTTCTTCCATGGGGGATGGTGATAAAGGACCATTCTGCAAGATTAGAAAGGTGTTGTAGGAACTATGCCTCAGAGGTGAATCCACGCACACTCAAAGTATCTTTTGTCAGGTTAAGTAATCAGTACTGCAAACTGACAAGAGAAATAATGATTGTCTCTTTTTGATATATTCAAATTATAGTGTATACCATTCTATTTGAGATTATATGATGGCCAAGAAACAAACTTTGTGAAGGTAATTATGTTAATAGGCACAATGAAATTCACTGTTTTGTGACATTCAGGTGATAAGATTAGAGAAACCTTCTGACCTGCAACTCCAACTCTGTTAATCTTCTGAATCCCTATAAAGTACTAGAATTCGGAGCATCTCATTTGGAAGCTTGAATACAACTGCAGTAACTCACAGCCTGATTTTAACTGGTGGAAGAATAGCTAGAGCTTCACCCATGGGTCCTTGCCATGTCTGTATTTGTTATGTCTCAAATTGGACACCCTGAAATACTCAGGGAAAGGTGTTTTTTTTTTTAATTCAACTTCGTACAGTTATTGCAAATGGAAGTTAGCAAATGATCACAGATATTAATAGCTTTGAATCTGAACATATACTGTGAAGTACTTTTCACCATGTAAACTGCCACAAGATCCAACTGTGTTTCTAGCTAAGCTTTGACTTGAAAGCAATTAAAATAAATACAATTTTTTTTTAGAAAAAAGTATCAGCATGTAACAGTTACATTGTCTTTCATTATGTCCTCCAAGCTTCTTTTGGAATATCTGAAGGAGTCTAGTTTTCAGCTCATAATCAAACATTTTATAACTATGGGGGTTTTTTTGTTCGTTTTTCTTTTCTTCCGCCTTAAGTATCCACTGCCATATTTAGACAAATAGGTGGCTGTACCAAAAAGTCCAATGGGTGCACAACAACTGATGAATGTTTGGGCTAAAAAGAAAACTGAATGAGTGCAAAGACTATCTAATCCATTTCTTCCTTCAGTATGAGTGTAAATGACACAGTTTCCACATGACCTGTGTGGAACACCAAGCTACATTGAAAAGCCATCCCACTCCCACGAGCAGTAGTGCTATTAACATATACTTCTTACACAACCAGTTTTGTAACCTAAAGAATACCGCAACAGAAAAGGTCTCCAAAAGTTTGGTTACCTTAATTTATCTAAGATACAGTGGTACTGAGTTCCCTCACCTATATTATCACTTACTGATATCCTGAACTGACATTTCATTGCAGAAATGTTGGGAAGTGTTGGAATTTGCTGAGTTCCTTCAGGTTTTGAAGTCATTGTTTCCTTTTGCCTATCGAGTGGAAATGTTCAGGAGTAAAGCATAGAGTGCCAAAGAAGCTCTAGAGAGAGCATTTCAAGTGTTTTACTTGATCTCTATAAAAACTTGGCCTCCCTTGTGGATGCTGGACATGTTCTATGTAACAAACCATTTATTAAGGATTCCCTACAGAAAGTGAGGTATATCAAGCATTATATGAACTTTAATTGTGGTTATATTTTATTGCTACTTAGATTATTAAGTGTTTAAACAGATAATAGAATATATATTCTCAATAGTGGAAGAGTTCTAACAGTAATTTTACTAAATATTTCAGCCCTGTTCCAACAATCTCGTGGAGAAAAGTTAATGGTCATAATCCAAGTAAAGCCCGCCTGAGAAAATCCCAAGCTGTGCTTGAAATACCTAATGTGCAGCTAGAGGACGCAGGAATGTACGAATGTAAGGCCGAAAACTCTCGTGGAAAAAATGTCTTCAGAGGACAACTGCAAGTGTACAGTAAGTGTAACTGCACACAGTATTATTCAGCAATGGTTTGTCCACACTTAAGGCTTTAACTACATATGAAGGATGCTAAGGTACAATAGAAATGAAATATTTTTCTTCTGAAACAAAATCAGTATAGAATTAAGCTACATATTTTTATTCCTTAGTAATGCATTAAAGTCTGAAATATAAATAAAGTTGATTCCCTCAAAGAACTGGCTTAAATACAATTTTATGTTTGATGTTATGGGGTTTTGGAGGGGTTTTTTTTTTAAGTATCACTATAATTTTATTTTTTCTTCCGGATATAGTATGTAACAATGACATGCACCCTAAGAATGATGTATCTGTCAGAAAATTATATTAAAAATATTTTAGAATTTTTAATCACAGTTTTATTAATATTTCACCTATGCCATGCCTGGGTGCTGAGTTTTGTCAAATTCATTGTACAGGAGTCAGAGCTGGAGAAGTGCTCCTGATTGTAAAAAATTCTCAATGTAGACATGCACAATTTCTCCCAAAGAGTGGTCAGGCACTGGAATGGCCTGCCCAGGGAGGTGGTGGAGTCGCCGTCCCTGGCAGTGTTCAAGAGGCGGCTTGATGAGGAGCTACAAGATATGGTTTAGTAGCTCTGGCACCAATGGTAGTGGGAAGACGGTTGGACTAGATGATCTTATAGCTCCCATCCAATCATGTGATTCTATGATTCTATGAATTTCAGAACATTCTGATTTTCAGAAAGTGCAGAACATTTTCTGTATAAAATCGGTATTTCTAAAAGTTTTTTGAGTAAGCATTAAAAAAATTTAGTTCTGCATCACATTGAAAAGAAAAATCACAGCTTGAAATTAAAAATATTTAGTAAAAATCAAGAATTTTATATAATATTGTTGCTGGATGCTAGAGGCTAGAAACAGGAAGAGCTAACAGGTCAATACTTGACTCCGAGACTCTTGTCACCAGCAGAATTTTGGGTTTTTTGATCATGAGTCAGTATACACAGCATCAGGTCTGCTGGAGACAGAAGGGGTGCACCTGTCTCAGAGGGAGAAAAGGATCTTTGCAGAGGAGTTAGCAGAGCCCATTGAAAGAGCTTTAAACTAGAATTGAAGAAGGAAAGGGATAAAAGCAGACTTGCTAGAAATAAGCCTGGAGGTGGTATGCCAATGTTTGAGGGACGGTGTGCTAACGAGGTCATTCAGTCTGCCATCTGAGTGGAGGTAGGGGATGGAGAGCCATGCAGCAGCAAAGATGCAAGATTTATTGATGTCTTAGAAGCCATGGAAGCACCTGAGAGTGCTCACGTAGGAATTAGGGCTTCCCCCCGCTAGAAAGGTGGTGGGATCAATAGCCCAGCTGAAGTGCATCTATACCAATGCACGCAGCATGGGCAACAAAGAGGAGGAGCTGGAAACCCTCGTGCAGCAGGAAAACCATGATACAGTTGCCATCATGGACACATAGTGTCAAACAACTTGAGTGCTGCAATGGATGGCTATAAATCCTCAGAAGGGACAGGCAAGGAAGGAGAGAAGATAGAGTAGCCCTGTATGTTAGGGAGTGTTTTGATTGTCTAGAGCTTAGTGATAGTGATAATAGGATTGCATGTTTATGCATGAGAATTAGGCAGAAGGCCAATAAGGCAGATATTATGGTAGGAGTCTCTTAGAGACCACCCAGTGAGGATGAAGAGGCAGATAAAATATTCTATAAGCAGCTGAGAGAAGTCTCATGATCACTAGCCCTTGTTCTTGTAGGGAACTTCAACTTACCAGATGTCTGCTGGAAATACAATAGAGCTGAGAGGAAACAGTCTAGGGGATTCCTGGACTGTGTGGAAGAAAACTTCCTGAGTGAGTGAGGCAATTAGGGAAGGTGCCCCACTGGACCTGTTGTTTAGAAAATAGAGGACTTCAGCATCTTTATTGGTGACACGGACAGTGGGACTGAGTGCACCCTCAGCAAGTTTGCCAATGACAACAAGCTGTGTGGTGCCGTCGACACGCTGGAAGGAAGGGATGCCATCCAGAGAGACCTTGACAGGCTGGAGAGGTGGGCCTGTGCAAACCTCATGAAGTTCAACAAGGCCAAGTGCAAGGTCCTGCACCTGGGTCGTGGCAATCCCAGGTACAAATACAGGCAGGGCAGACAATGGATTAAAAGCAGTCCTGAGGAGAAAGACTTGGGGATACTGGTGAACGAGAAGCTCAGCCTGAGCCAGCAATGTATGCTTCCAGCCCAGAAAGCCAACCACATCCTGGGCTGCACCAAAAGAAGTGTGACCAGCAGGTCAAGGGAGGTGATTCTGCCCCTCCACTCCACTCTCATGAGACCCTACCTGAAGTACTGCATCCAGCTCTGGAGCCCTCAATATAAGAAGGACATAGACCTGTTAGAGAGAGTCCAGAGGAGGGCCACAAAGATGATAAGAGGGCTGGAGCATCTCTCGTGTGAGGACAGGCTGAGAGAGTTGGGGCTGTTCAGCCTGCAGAAGAGGAGGCTCCGGGGAGACCTGATAGCAGACTTTCAATACTTAAAGGGAGCTTATAAGAAAGATGGGCAGAAACTCTTTAGCAGGGCCGGTTGATATAGGACAAGAAGCAGTGGTTTTGAAATAGAAGGAGTTAGATTTAGACTACCTCCTATAGCCTACTTTCTATAAAGAAGACATTTTTCACAGTGATAATGGTGAAATAGTGGAACAGGTTGGTCAGAGAGGTGATAGGTGCCCCATCCCTGGAAACATTCAAGGTCAGGTTGGATGCGGCTCTGAGCAACATGATCTAGTTGAAGATGTCCCTGCTTCTTGCAAAGGCATTGGACTAGATGACCTTTAAAGGTCCCTTCCAACCTAAACTATTCTATGATTTTATGATTCAAGGTGAGTGTTAGCCTCTTCTCCCAAGTAACAAGTGATAGGATGAGAGGAAATAGCCTCGAGTTGCACTAGGGGAGGTTTAGATTGAATATTAGGGAAAATTTCTTCAACTAAAGGGTTGTCAGGCATTGCAACAGACTGCCTACGGAGGTGGTGGCGTCATCATCCCAGGACGTATTTAAAAGTCGTATAGGTGTGGTGCTTAGCATAATGGTTTAGTATTGGACCTGAGAGTGATAGGGTAATGGTTGGACTTGATGATCTTCAAGGTCTTCTCCAACTTAAAATATTCTATGATTCTATGAAAGTCTATGTAAGATATGCTCTGATTATTTACACATGTAGTAAAATTGGCTAAAGAGGAAAAGATTTTTGTGGTCAGAACTGTATCTTCGGTTTAAATTTGCTATCTTGTCTTCCTCACTGTGATAACTACCTATTCTTTTTCTACTGTATACTTCACAATTGACCTTGTGTCCAGAAAAAGAAACTTTTTAAATCCCAAACTCGGTAGTCATTCATGTTTTAGGACACTATCCAAAGTCGTTTGTCTATGCACAATTTTGTCCTTAATTTTCTTTCAGTCAAAACATTGTTTAATAATTTGAGAAAGTATGCTGAATTTTTTGCATCTGAATTTCATTTTGCAGAGAGGATATAAAAACTGGCCTGTAAGCTTGTAGATTTATTGTCAGTTTGTGTTTGTAAAAAATTTTGACATCCTTGAATAAACAGGTGCAGAATTGCGGCACAAAATAAATCAGGGATTGGATGGTGATTTTAAAATCTCAGGAGCACTGTATAAAGCTATGGTACAATATCCATAAATACTACTGAATAATAAAACACATCCTTCTGTTCTTACATTCACACCAAAGTTCTTCACTGATCAGATAAAAAACATGCAAACGCCTATTTTTCCCCAAGATGAATGTTGCATTTATAAAGAGGAAAGAACCTATTACTTTTGAAATCTGTTTAAATGCTTCTTAGAATTTCTGTTTTCTCATTAAAAGTAAGTGCAATTATGGAATGAAGTTTTCTTTGCCCACATGTATACCAGGATGATGTTAACACTTTTTTTTCTTAAAAAAAAAATAATAATACATTGAGTGAGAGGTTGTACATCCAGTTAAACATTTCACTTTTTAAATTATTGACATAATTTAAGAACAAGTGTTACGATATCACGGAGAGTGATCCTTGCTAATGAGCAGAGAAGGAACTCTCTGTGGCAAAGCAAGGAGTACATGGAGAACGGAAAGAAAGCCAAAAGGTGATTTAAATATTTCTCTCAGTCATGCATTTAACTGTATTCCTGTTACATCTAGCTATTGCTTTGCTACCTTGTTCTCAAAGGAGTGGGAATCTGAGTCATTACCTTGGCTGATGGCAAGTTCAACAGCTTGAAAATTATGAATCCAAAGGCCATTTAGGCTATGAGGAGAAAATTTAGGGTAGAAATACCCTAACTAAAGAAAAAAAAAAAAAAGATTGTTCGTACCAATCAATCATATCACTGTGATTTGGAAGTTTGTGGTTACAGAGGAAAACCTGTGCCATGACTGTTAGCAAGACAGCCACAGACCGAGCGTATGGAACGGCAGCTGTGTACTAAGGAGAGCACCTCTGCAGCCAGGCTTGGGAATACAGTTTTATTTTAGTGTAAACAGGTGCACACTCTAATTCTGAATGCTCTGGCTCATGATGAGATCAAATTCAACAAAGAAAAATGAGAATAGAGATACTTTGGGTCATATAGTAGAATTTTCAGATAAGGAAAATAATAAAAAGAATGAAATATAAATAGGAACATTTTAGCACCTCTTTGAAACAGCATGATTTTTATGACACTACTGGCTACTTTTAATGAATTTTTTAGTTACACATTTAACTGTCACATCTTCCAAAATCATATTACCATACTCATTTTCAAAGGAAACAATTGCTTCTCAGCATGCTTCCTTTGTGCATACCAAAATACTCAAAAAGAAAACATCATCAACTATGCAACACAATCAAATTATATTTTTAGGACTATTACTAGACAACAAGGGAGCAGGGAGCCCCATAAACTACTTCTGAGGATTTAATGGGACCCTTTGATATAATGTAAGAATCAAGTGATTCAGTGCAACGGAGCACATATGGAGCATGTCATGCATTGCCTTGACTGTAAGAAGAATAAGGGACCAGGTGGTTTTGGTCTTGGATTTGGGACTGAGGCTGAGTCAATCTTATCTCTGTTTTCCTCTACTAGAAGGGAAAAGAGTGATTCTTTTTCTAATATGTTTCCAGCTTCTGACAACTGTCTGGTCAAGGACTCGGAAGCAGACTATTCTCTACTTAGGAGTGATAGACACCTCATTCACTTTCTTTATCATCCATGCATGAGATGTAAGCTAGAAGCAGTTAGTCACAGTCACCCGTCATGCCTTTTCATATCTTCTCATGTCTTTGATTAGTGACCTGTCAAACACCAGCTAGATTCAAAGATTTATTTTTAAACTGTTTTCTCCATGTTTAAGAATGTTATCAATTATCCAATGTTTGAAGCAGAGATGTTGTTGTGACAGATCTGGACTTCTATTCATACCAAGCAGCAGAATTTTACATCCCTTTAGAAATTAAGGCCTTTTAGCTGCTTATTCTCTACTATCTGAAAAAAAAAAAAAACCCTAACCAATATTTAATATCATTAACTAATTTAATCTATCGTTCTCTTTGCTATACAAATTAATATGGCTACTTTATGAAAAGCCAAAAGTTGACTTTTAAACATGCATTTTTATTTCTGCACATGAATGCTCAGTTCCTCACTGAGCAATACAAAGTTTTCCAAATTATAAGATTCTACATATAGCTATCTGATCGGCTGCTGCATTAAAGAACTTCTTCTCTGCAAAAAAAAATATTCCCTGCTTTTTAACAGATAATTACATGAAATTTAGGTACTAATGATCACATATACACCAAACAACTGCTTACCTTTAAAAAAAGACTCTTTTAACATTGACTTTCCATATAATTTATGTTCCTGATGAATGCTGGAAATCTCATGGATTCTGTGCTTAAAAACATTAAAAGCATTTTCGCCCTTTAAATATGAATTAAATCTAAGACACTTTAAAAAAAAATATGTGAAAATACCTTACCAAGTGCCCCGTCATTCCTGGCTGAATAAATCATGATTTCCTGGTAAAATGAGAAAATTACATGAGGCAGTCTATGATGAGTAACCTCCTTATCAAAATTTAAATAGCTTACGTCTTGAAAAGTTACTAAATATTCTATTGTGACTGCCAAACTAATGCTCTTAAACTCAGTAATAATGAATGCATTAATATATAGTACTGTAATTTAATGTATTGGACTTTATTAAATTAGGCAGGTTTCTATTCCTGGTCATGAATTGCTTACTGCCTGGTCCCATTACAGCATTTCCTTTGAAGTTATGCAGTTTTGTACATTCTATTACTTTCTTTTTTTTTTTTTTATTTTGGTTGTTTGGTTAAATGTGCTTCTTTCTAAGAGTAAGATAAGCTTTGTAAAAGCCATAATTTAAGATCTTTAATTGATTCAGTCTTTGCATATCAGCTAGACTCACCAGTTTATACACTTTGTATATAGCATGGTATTTTTTTTCTTGCAGCCTACCCACATTGGGTGGAGAAGCTTAATGATACTCAATTAGACAGTGGAGATCAGCTCCGATGGGAATGTAAAGCCACTGGAAAGCCAAGGCCCACATATCGTTGGCTGAAAAATGGAGTTCCTCTCTGGCCACAGGTACATTAGACAAGGAGTTACCAGTATGTTGCGTGTTCCTCCTTTCATTCAGATAAAGTTACTTAAAGAAAATAAGGAAAAGTACTTCAGAAATTACTGTTTTCTGTGTTAGTTTCTTAAGTGTTAGTATAGAGACAGATTTTCTAAGCATGTCACCTCTGAACTATTGCAAGCAATGCAAGATTGCATTCATCAGTAATTCTCTGTAGTTTAGAAATATCTCAGAGACAGGACCTTCTGAGCTGTGTCTGCAACAACATCTGTCATTGTACTATAATGTACATCTAAGCAATCTCCAGTATGTTTGGTTTTTTTTCTTTTAGATAGTGGTATTATGCTATTTGTATTTTTTTTTCTCTGAAAAAAAAATACTAATAACCCAGAGAAGTACTGTATTTGCTGAATCAGATTCCTTCATTTTTCCCCCAATGTTATGCTCTTTACCACATTTTTTTTGTACATAATCATACTCTTCAAAACACTAGCAGGCTAATTTAAGAGGCACAATGATTGTTACATCATCAGTTTTCAACGCCATTAAGTCCTTTCAAGTAACAGAACTCACCATCAAGACCGTTAAAATGCTCCATGTAATATTCATAGAATATAAAGTGCTTAACTACAGTCACCTGATATATTTTGGAATTAGATCTAGATAAAATTCTCTTCCATATAAAAGACCACTGATGGCATTGCTTGTCTTTTATTTCACTTTGTTCTATTTCTCCACTGAATCATCAGCACGTCAGCCCACACCGTATGGGTTTTGCCTAGCACCATTCCATTTTTATAGTCTCAAATTATTTAGAGTAAAGAAAAGTTTTGTAAATTTATTGCATGCATTTTTTCAGATTAAAATAAAGCTGTTCAATTCTAGGAGAAAATGTCTCCATTTGTAAATGATTTCACAGAATGGATTTATGAATATAAAAGATGTAATATTTTTTCTTCCAGTGAATGTCGCTTCTATCTGTGAACATCATTCAATTATGCAAACAATGAGAAAGGAAACATAAACACAGTTTACTTTTGAAGCTGTGAGGCATTGAAAACAAGGTTATATGCCTTTACTTTATCCATTTCTGCCTTTTTAGATGGAGCTATTAGTCCTGAAATTGAAGTAATTTAAATATTTGTACTTTTTTGTTTTCTGATTTTCCAAACCATTAGTTGCATTAGGCTCTGAAATTTCAAATTGAATTTCGGTTTAAACTGGGGGCTTATAACAGAGATAACTTTTTTCACAGTTTCATCTGCATTTCCAAACACTCTGTTCTTTATCAATTAAATCAACACCTGTAATAATGAAAAACTTAGAGGTGTTTTATAGCAGTTCAAGTTATTCTTTGTACAGCTCCATGAAGTACGCATTTCCATAAACAGCTATTAATGCTCCTTGTGTTCCAGATGTGGTAATCATTTTCTACTAGTGGACCTCTCAAACAAGAAATTTGCACTAATGGTGAAGGCAATTAGATCCTTTCACTTTTACTCATGCAAGCAATGTTTAGTATCTACTTTTATGAAAATAATACCCTGACTGAAACTAAACGTCTACTAGAGATGTGAAGATCATCAGATGTGTTACACCCACAACGGACTTCCTGCCTCATTAAAGTTCCCTGGATGAACCGCTTTTAAAAATAATGTAAGGGTAATAGCAGGCAAACTAGCATACAGACAAAAACAAGCCTTGGAGATAGTGAACTTACACTGAAAAATATTTACCTTTCAATATTTTTGGAGCTTTTTCTGCTGCCCCCTCCTCCATGCTTTATTCTTTTCATTCTTTATACAACAAGAAAAAAGTAAGCCCAAGAAAATTCATTGCTTGGTTTTATTTTAGCTTAATCTTTTCTTTTTGTCCCTTTCCCTTAAGGTAATAGCACAGCAAATTTCCATTGCCTGTTTGCTTTTATAGAATTTTTTTTTATTATTATTCCATTACAGAGCAGGATTGAGATGGTTAATGGTGTTCTGATGATCCACAGTGTGAATGTCTCAGATGCTGGAATGTATCAGTGCTTAGCAGAAAATAAGTATGGCGCCATTTATGCCAGTGCCGAGCTGAAGATTTTAGGTGAGTTTTATCGAAAAAGAACAGACTGTTCCAGTTTTCCCTTTGATAATTACATTTGTTCTTGGTCTGTTACGATAAGGAATAGCTTCTGCAAGTCCAAACTTAGCAGAGCAGATAAAAATGGGTTCCTTTTTCTTCTTGTTATTCGTGTGTGAGTGTGTCCTTTGTTGCTCAAGAGAGCACAGGTCATTCTGTTAACTGAAAATTTTCTTGAATAAATTACTGACTCAGTTACATTTTGTGACTATTCCTCATATAAGACTATTTCAGTTTAAATACATGGGAAAATATTTTTTTTTGCTCCTTTAAAAATAAGTGCAGGAGAAGAAACTTAGAGAAAGTAAATATATTTGAGTCTGTGCTAAAATTAAATTATTATTTCTACCAAGACCATTATTCAATGATAACTAAGCGTGATCTTAGATTTAAAGGTGTAAAAATTTCCTATGAAGTCAGCAGAACTGATTGAATACTGGAAATTACATACGTGAGCTAATATAATCCCATAGTAAAGCAAATATACTACAGTGTTACCCAGAAATATAATAAAAATTTCATTATTCAAAAATCGAAGTGGGGAATTAGTGAAGAAACACTTGAAGCATGTCTTTCCAACATTCTAGTTTTACTTAAAGCAAATTATGGTAACACACAATGGAACAACCATGATAAGAGAACTTCCATGCAGTTAAGTGAGACAGACCTCTAAGAGTCTGATGATCTTTATTAGTCTAGTATAGCTGGAAGACAGGTGACTGTCAATGTAATTCAATGTCCATATCAGAGATTAGAGGTCTCTGTACTGCTGAAACCTTGCAAATTTCAAAACCTGCACCTGGGAATTATTCTTGGAAACTCTCAGTCAGATGAATAATAAAGCTGAAGTTACTGAAGTAATATACTACATTTGAGCTGATATTTGCTTCTTCTGAAAAATAACCTATCATCTAGTACCTTTCCACTATTTCCTACCTGACCAACATTAGAATTTCACTGATAACTCTTCAAAATATTTCTGTCCAGACATTAATTAAAACCCACAGTCAGTGGTTGGTCTCTTTCCATCACTTTGCTTTGTCATTTGTGATTCAGTCAGCAAAGGGATCCCTGTTGGTTATAACGTTCTCTTGCTCTGTTTTTTATATCTATTATAAAATAGATATACCTATTATATCAGGTAGTTGTATACTTCCTTTGATGTTCTCTGATATCAGAAATGGCCATTATATGTTGCTGCAGTAAAATCAGCCTTTCATTTTGTCACTTGTGAAATTGTACCCCTGTTAAATTTTAACCATAATGTCGCATTAAAGAAGCAGTTGTATTTAATTTTCTGGATTATTAAAGGGAGAAAAGAACAGAATAAATTGTCCATATAAATAGCTCTGGTATGAAAATTACCCCAAATAATGGTAGGAAATTCTTACATACTTGAGGCAATGGAGTGTAATATGTTTCTATATGTGAAGCTGAGATAGTTGCAGAGTGGGCTTTGGTTTTACAAAACTAGTTTAAGAAAAATACCAAAAAAAATGAGATTACTTGAGAACAACTGACCTTTCTTGGTGTGAAATGACAGTAATTAGTGTCATTTTGTGATACGTTTATTACCTTAGCTGATGTATTGTAATCAATAGGACTTCTTGAAAAGTGAAATACTGAGAGTAAGACATGATTAAATATCTTCTATTAAGAAGATATCCCATTTCAGTTCCCAGTATTCAGACCAATATAAAAAGGGAAAGCAATAACATTTCTCCAACAGTAACACGTTTTGTAAAAATTAACTCTAGAGAGTACATTTTGGATAATTGTGGAATTTAAACTACTTTTCATTTTGAACTATATAAGGTAAACATATAACATAGGTTCATATATAACATATAACATATATATAAAATCCAAAAATTTTGGAAAAGGTGTAGCTAAATCAACTGTAATATATAATTTCTAAATCTGTTGGATTTCACAAGCAATCTTACTTTAGTATGCTGATGTGAAGGACATCTCACTAATTCATAACTACATTAAGTTAACTACATTAAGTTACACACCTGACATCTAGTCTTGGCTGCTGATTTCAAATATTTTGTAAAACTCCATTTAATCTGCAGTGTAACAATTTCCAAGCCAGATCTGGAAATTCTGTCCCCCAAACCAAATCTATTATTCTTTTCTTCTGTTAGAATGTAATGAAACAGGAAGCTATGATTGTTCTCTGTGGAGTTAACGTACTTCTTTTTAACAGCTTCAGCTCCCACTTTTCCACTAAATCAAATGAGGAAAACAATAATTATTACCAAGGGCCAAGAAGTTGTCATTGAGTGCAAGCCACAAGCCTCTCCAAAGCCAACTATCACTTGGAAGAAAGGAGACAAAGCGCTAAGGGAGAGTAAGAGGTTAGAAGCCTGTTTAGTAAGCTTAATATTGTGTTTGCATGTTGGATTCTGTGATGTGATATGAAAATACAGAAAGTGACAAGAACATGCACATGTTAGCATGGGTACAGCATAATTATCTTGCTAAAGAGGTTTATCTGACAAATAGTGACATTATTGCTTGAAATTGTAATTAAAAATCTTAAAATTGTTTTGAGAGGCAAATAGATGAAAAGAAGTTATTGTTTTCTTCTCTATTTTCATTTACTTATTTCAAAAATGCTTCAATTATACTGTAGAGATACTACAAATTTAGTCTATGAGGGTATTAAAAGCATAGAGGTTGAAGTAGTCAGGACCACATAAAATATAAAATTTGCTTATTCATTTGAAATAATTTTCATAAAGCAGATTTGCAGCTTAATCACAATGGAAGTCTGTCTAAGAATAGCTTTAAAATGATTCAGAGAAGAAAAATATTATTCCATTATAGGATTTAATTATAAAAGTAATTTCTGTACTCAGCAGCACATCTGTTTAACAGAATGTTTGATTAAATAAGTTCTGTCCAGCTCTGTACATTAAACGTAATTTAAGCACTGCAGGTTAAATGCCAACTGTAATTGCACTTTAGAAGATTGCATATCTGTACACTAGAATAGTTTTGTCACTCTGCACATGGTCTTTAAGTACACAGAGCAATCTCGTCTTCTTTCTGGTAATGTATGTGAATTAACCGCTTAAACTGACTTGTATGGCATTAGTCAAAACGATAAAAGCAAGGCCTTTTTGTTAATTTGTGGAATACTGATGAAAGCAGCAGAGCGCATCTGTCCTCATTAGCTGCAAAAGTCATTTCATTCAGGTGAGTTTTATTTTCATCTCATGTCATTTGTTTTGTTCTGAGAAGAAAAAGGGGTAACTTTTCATGCCATATTGGCTCTTAGTGGGAGAAGAAAGGGCATGATATACAACATTTTACTAACAGGGATGAGTTGTATAGTACATATTGACAAGATATGACAGAATGATATTACAAAGATGCTGATAGTATCAAATATTCTGCAACTGATGCCTCTGTGCTGTAGCTACACATTTAACTCTTTTCACTGCATGAACTTTTCTTCTCATCTTCACAAAACTCACTATGATTTCTCTGATCACCACATGTAAACCACATTTTAATCGAAGACCAGTAAAGCATTTTGGTAATTACTTGATGTCTATCCAAACATAGCCTAATTCTGAAGTTAAAATCTCCTTAATATAAGATCTGGAGCTATATTTTCAGTATTTGCAGCTTTTGATATTTGCTTATTTTGGCAGAGGCTGCAATGGGAAATTATGAAACATGGGAGATACAAAGCTGATTGAATCATTTCAAATCTTTGAAAGACTTGGGTTGTGTTTAACTTAATTTTTAGTCAGCTGTTCAGGGAGTATCTTGTGTCTGAGATGGAACTATTGGAAAGGAACTCCATAAAACATTTTTAAAAAGGAATAATCTGACATGATGAGCACATCTGTATACTTTTAAAATTACTTTCTTCATAGACTGCTGATAAAAATCACAGCAAAACACAATTAGGAACTATCACGTGATGAGTTTGCGTAGAATGTTAAATCATTGAAGATTTTTTTAGAAAGGGCATATATTATTTTCTCTTCTGCCACAGCTTACTCCTCTTCTAGAGTGGTTGTACCAAGTGCATGTTGTGTTTGATTTTTGCCAAGTCTGCCAGCACAGAAAAGGAATTTGTTCCATTTAGCCACATCTGTTAGAAAAGTCTCAATACAGAAGAGACCTTCCTCTCTACAGAGAAGAACTTGACTGGTGGGTCTGCTATCTTCTAGTCCACCTCTTCCAAGCTTCCTTAGGTGTTCCATCATACAAAAAAAAAAAGCTGTTTGACAGAAATACTTCAAGTGACATTTGCCTTTGCACAGTTTGTTCCTGTGAGACTCATGGCTGAGTACAGTTCTCACTGTAGTTAGACCTTGACTGTAGCTCCTGGAATTTGATGCAATCCGAAAGCCTCAAATGTTTCAGATTTATTCAAAAAGCTGAAGTCAGTCACTTGGCAACATAACTGTGGAAAGAGTTTTCATGAGCTCCATCTCTTGGTCTTTTTTTACCTTTGAAAAAATTTTCCAACTTGAGGTCTTCATATTCAGTCTATCTATGCTACTCTTTTGGTTTTGATTAGTGGGGAGCTATGGTGGCAACGTCTGCAAGAAGCTGCTAGAAGTTTCCCCTTTGTCCCATGGACTCGACCATGTCTACGGTGGACACGCCGCTGGCCAGGGCCAAGCCAATAAGTGATGGAATGTTCAGTGGTAATGTCTCTGTGAAAACATATTTAACAAGGAGGGAAAAAAAAAAAGAAAAAAAAAAAAGAAGTGAAGAAGGAGAAGTCAGGGGGCAGAGAGGGGGAGGCACGAGCCTTGTGGGCCTTGCAGCCCTCACCCTCTGGCCTCCTGCTGGGCAGCCGACTGGGCCCAGCCCAGCTGCAAGAAGTGGAGATATGAAGAGAACCTGAGAGGCGTCTGCCAGTTGTGAAGAATTTCTTGTGAGAGGAATGGCTGCAGACACCAAGGTCTCTGAAGAAGGAGGGAAGGAGTAATGTCGCTCCTGGCAGAGATTCCCCTGCAGCCCGTGGTGCAGCCCATGGTGGAGCAGGCTGTGCCCCTGCAGCCCATGGAGGCCCACGGAGGAGCAGAGATCCCCCTGCAGCCCGTGGAGGACCCCACGCCGGGGCAGGCGGATGCCCGAAGGAGGCTGTGGCCCATGGAGGGCCTGCGCTGGAGCAGCCTGTTCCGGAGGGACTGCACCCCGTGGAAAAATGACCCACACTAGAGCAGTCCATGAAGGACTGTAGCACATGGGAGGGACCCCACAGTGGAGCAGGGGAGGAATGTGAGGAGTTCTTTCCCTGAGGAGGAAGGAGTAAAAGCTGAGATTCCCCTGAGGAGGAAGGTGTAAAGCGACATGTGATGAACTGATCATAACCCCTATTCCTTCTTCCCCTCCTGTGCTGCTTGGGAGGAGAAGAAGGTAGAGATAATTGAAATGAAATTAAGCCCGGGAAGAGAGAGGAGTGGGGGGAAGTTGTTTTTGTTCTCTTCCTCATTATCCTTTGTTTTTATTAATAACGATAAATGGTTTTCCCCAAGTCGAGTCTGTTTTGCCTCTAATGATAACTTTAAGGATCTCTCCCTGTCCTTATCTCAAACCTCAAGCCTTTTTTGTTATATTATCTCTCTCTTTTTCTCTTGGAGGGTGGGGGGGAGTGAGTGAGAGACTGCGTAGCTTGGTCCCAAGTGGGGTTAAAATATGGCAGCTAGGTTTGCTCTCCTTGGTGAGCAATCATTATTCCGAGCAGTCAGGTCATTTGATTCCACTTGGAAAGCATCTGTATATTATAACAGCTCTTTTGAACAGGATTCTGAATGCCTGGCAAGTCTATAAGATAGAGCAAAAACAGCAGGACATTCACAACTATTTGCCAATAAAAACTATGATTCTGAGTGTTACAATCTCATAAATGTGTTAAAATTTGATGAAATCACTCCCATAGAAACATACTTATTTAATAAAGATTCCAAAGTAGTCACAATTCATTCTACTAACCAGATGTAAAGAACAAGACCTGTTGCAAAAGCCACATTTTAATGAAATAAAATATATGGTATTAGAGAAGATGCAGAAGATTAAAACTTCCAATGAACAAGTCATAGGCTGTGAAACTTACTGATACAGCACATTTAATGATCACTATCAACATTTGAAAGAAAATACATGTAAAATTCAAATCTCTTTAGTATGTCATTATCTCAGTGAGTCATTAATACATTCAAACAATCATAAGTTCATCAGCATTTTCACCTAAAGGTTAAGAGAAGGGGAAAAAAAAGCTATTGTTATAGTTCTGTTTTGAAATTAGAACACACTTCAGCACAACAGCAATGAGAGGTATGAAGGTATATAAACACACTTAGGCTGCATATTTTCATTAGTCATCTCACAATAAATGGTTAACTATTTTTACTAACCACTTTTCTCTGGACTCTTTTGTCTCACAGGCTGGTGGATGACTGTGTGTCATTTATGGCAGCCTGTGATCAGGTGTACTCTGATTTGAACATTGAGGTTTTTATTCTGGAAGAATTTTGTAAAGAACCTTTGAATCTTTTCATTCAGAAGTAGTTTTGCTTTTATAGAAAGTAGATTATGTTGGGATGCAAGTCCGAAAAAAATAAGTTTATGCCTTGATTTGTAATAAAATGTTTGGTTGGAACTTTGATTTATAATTGGGCCCTTGGGCAAGAGTATGGTGATCAACAAACATTTTTGTAAAGTTTCTCAAATATTCCAGTCTGATACTTCCTAATCTGTAATCAAATCCTCATTTACTATTTTAGCATTTTAGCATCAGACTCAGACTATTCAGATTAGAAAGCCAGTCAGGAGTCTGTTTCTAATTAAACTTTTTTTTAAAAAAAACAACTTATGTATCAAGCTAAAAGAAGGCAACAAAAGTGATATTTAATAACATTATTTTATGTAGACAGTAAACTTTATAATGCACAGTAGAATAGACAGGAATCTGCTGTCATTTACATCAATATAAATAATGAGTAATGCTAATAAAGTCAATGATTAAATTCTGGACAAATATTTTTATAAATACTTTTGGTTCCTGTGTTCAGGCTTCTGTAAATTACAGGTATTTTCTAATTATTTACTACCGCACAAATTTTTGTTAGGCATTATTCCATGAGCTGTAGTCTCTATTTCTTCACTTTCTTAAAGTCACCTACCTTTCTTGTCTGCCCTGTAGAAGTGACTACAGCTGACATTTAAACAGGTAGGCTTGAAGAGTCATAGGTGTTAAAAAGCATTATAAGTCTTTGCTCATCTGTGTTTGCTTTTTCTCCTACATCTAAAATATTCTGCTCATTAAACTTATATTGAATTTTTACTCTAGATCATTATTGCCATTGCATATTCATTAATTATAGTTAAAATAAAAAAATTCAAAAGCAGTCTAGGAGCGCGAAGAGTTCTATTCAGTCGCTATTTTTAATTCTCCGTTCTAAACACCAAGAAATAAAAAACTAGCACAATTTAACCAACAAATTGGTAACTGAGGAAGACGGATTTTTATAGTGCCAATTTTGCACTGCTCTATTTTGCTTTTGTTCCTTTTCCTTTTGAAGCCGCTTAAATTATAAGGTGTATTTTATCAATGTTTCTTGCATATCTCAATTTGTGTGCAGATTAATATTGAACCTAAAAACATCTAAATTCAGTGATGTCTAAATAGAAACGTATGCATTAGTAATACAGTTCTGTGTTTATTGATCTCTCCCTTTCCATATGGCACAAGCTAAGCTTTCTCCTTCACATGACAGAATAAGCTCTGCAGAAAAATATTAACAGTCTCTGAAGGTCAGATTCACAATAGATCACCATGAGCAGAGTAACAGTGCCAGTCTCTCTGTGGCCATTGTATAATTGCTCATATTCATCCACTTAGGTCCAAGGTTAACCTTGCCTCAAGAACTAAATACATTAAGCATTTCTGTGTGGAAAATAAATGGTAACAATATTCCATTTGCTACTTCAATTCAGCCACTTTTCCTATGGAGCAGTTAGTTTCCTGCATTCCACTTCTTTTGAAGGAGGTCTGTAGGTAAGGTGAAGAAAACTTTTGGCAGGTTAAGCAGCAGAGGTAATTTTAGATAGTTTGAATGCAATAGCTTGGCCTGAATTTGGCCGGAACACAAATATCAACATCCTTATTCCTGCAGTAGACATCATAGTGGGGTTTTTTTGTTGATTGCAAGTGGGTACAAACTTTCAATTCCATTTTCTCTGAATGATATCAAGGAAGCACAGAACAGCTGAGAGTGGCAGGAACCTCTGGATATCACTTGGTTCAAACCTCCTTATCAGAGCAGGGTCAGCTAGAACAGGTTGCTCAAGGTCATGTCAAGATTTTGAGTATCTCCTAGGATGGAGACACCACAGGCTGTCTGAGAAGCTTGTTCCTATTCCAGCTAATCACCCTTGCAGTAAAAAAGAGGTATCCTTATGTTTAAATAAAACTGATATTTAAATGGAATTGCCTGTATTTCAGTTTGTGCCCATTGCCTCTTGTTCTGTCCCTGAGCACCACTGCGAAGGGTCTGGCTCTGTCTGCTTACTCCCTCCCATCAGTGTGTGTATCAGTTGATCAGTGTGTCAATCATCTAGGAGGCTCTGATCTATAATAAATATGGCCATATACTGAATTAATATCAATGCTTTTTCCATGACACACGATATTCTCCATTCAGATCTGCCCCAAACCTGCCTGGTCACCAAAATTCGTAAAATAGTGATGTCACTTACTCGTAAAAAACCTATCCACTGTGTATTGCCTTGTAGCAAAGTTACTGTCTGCTTGACATGTTCTTCATTTACTGTGTGTCTCACCTGAGATCGTTAAGAATGATTGGCATCCATTGAGAAAGAAGCCTGTAGAAGCTATACATTGAACAACTAAGTACTGGATATTAATAGCAAGTGCTCTGACAGTCACTTTTTATATATCACTAATAAAATTAGTGGATAGTGAAAATAGGGAGACATGAATATTTGTGAAGCTATCAGGCATTAAAAACATGGAGAAATATTGTTGAGGAAATTCTGTCTTCATAGTCATGTCAAGCCACACATTGACATATGAAGAATAGGAAAACACTAAACACTACCCATTAAGTGAGAATCATCATCTATAGGTATTAAATGAAGAATAAAACCACTGGAAGGGACGAAGTATTCAAGTTGTGTATAACAAAATACACAAGGGAGTGAATTAAGGCTGCTGAAATTTTGCCTCTACCTAAGTTTGAATCACTTTGTGTTCTGTCACTTATGTTTCTTTAACGTGCAGCAGTGAAAGAATTCAGAGAAAAGAAGAAGAAAGTGATCTCATATGGGAACATTAAATTCCAAATAATCATGTAAGATTCCCACTGTGTTGTTAGGCAGAGACACCGGGAAGCCTGAGAGTATTGCCTTTTACCTGCCTTCAAGTTAATACTGAAATCTTTGAATCTCAGAAGTAGTTGTCCTGTATTCCTAGATGTTTCATCTGTCACACTTCGCTATGCAATTACCGGAAACACATAGAGCACTTAAATCTAAAAATATCATCATTCAAAAACTTAGAAATGGACATGGATTTTTATTCTTCTGGTGCTCAGATGCCTTCATTTTCAGTTTTGACAGGTTCTTATTACAGTTTTACTTTTCACTCCACTATATTTAAGGATCTGTCAGTGTTTCCATTATAAGTTCCAATTTTAATGGCTTTATAGCTCAATTGCTATGAAAAAAAAAATCAAAGAAGAAAAAGAAGGGTGTTTCAGAGCAAAAACAAGAAGAAAGATTATTTGAGTCTGCAGGTGAAATTTGCATCCCATTTTATAAAGTGCTTTGGTTAGTACATGTTGAGTTATATCTTTAAATGTAAACATGTATTTGCAAGTAACAGAAGTATATATTATATGCTTTCTTCATAATCACGGTGGTAGCTTTCCAAAAGAATTTCAGTTCCATCTAACTGTCATATGTAACACTTGTTTAAACTGCAAACTGTGCACTGTGAAGGTAAAAGAAAGTATATATGTAAAATAGGTGGAAAATTACTCTGAACTGCATTTTTCAGTTTGTCTGTTGATCCCTAAGATGCATCAGGCCCAGCTTGTATCTGGCACAAGCTTTTCTGTATCTGTGTGACTGGCCACACAAACAGCACAGTAGCTCAGCCTACTACCCTTCCACTTATTGGTGAAAATACCACAACATTTTTTTCCTAGTAAAAAAGAAAGATCTTCAGAATTAATCCAACTATAGGAGCAGATTATTAAGCAGTTTGAAGATTTTACTTTATGTCCTCAGTTAAATATCCAAAGAAAACGGCCACTCATGAGTTTCAATCAGTTTAACACACAGCATTTCCCAAAGGCTACCAAATGAATTATGGAGCTAAGTTCAAGGAAATTGTTATTTGCGAGATCCTAAATTACTTCTCTGAACCGAAGCATCCCAGTCTTTCTTCTCAGGAATGGTATTCAGTATAATAATTTCTATTATTTCTCCTTAATACGGTACTTAATATACTGCTATACTGCTATTTAGATACTTGTTGACTCTTTTTAGGGAAATAATGCTTGATTGCACAAAAGTGTATGTTTAGGTAATAGTGCATTCAAGTATATATTATTTTAGAAAAACATTCTGTTCTTCACTAGTTGGATTGATGTTTGAAGAAGTATTCCACCGTATCTTACCAATTTTCAATTCAAACAGGATTTAATTGTGTAAAAACAGATACACAGTTCCCTACAATATCCTCTGTGGCCTCCATCTGCTTTGTCAGCTGAGTGCAAGTCTCACAATTACTCTGTAGTATTCATCAAGCACATGTGAATGTTTGGGGCCTCTTCAGGCACCTGGAGACTACACAGTAATACTTAGGGAGCTGAGTCCTCTATATGCCCTCTATGACCTTGCTTTTTGATATTTCAATACAATTGCTTTTCTTGAGTTTTCTTTCTCAGTTACTGAACTGTAAATAAATATATCTCATAGTCCTACAAAGCTGAAGAACTCAACCTTTTAAAGTTGCTAACAACCACAAGATATCTGATCTGCTATATGCCTTGAATATCTACTTATGCAACTCAACTGATTATCAGTTGAGCAAAACGTTCATGCATTCTAACTATGATTGATTTCTCTGTTGTTGTTATAAACAGCTGCCTGTTTGTGTACCACTCAGGCAGAATATGATAAGTCATCAGTCACTTAAAGGTTTTTCTTTGCTTAAGGCTCTTCAGACTATGACTTTCACATAATTTGTCCTTAGTAGAAGTTTCATCTAAAATTCTTGGGAATTTAAACACTTAACTTCATGCCACCAGCTGATCCCCAAATTCCCAAGTGGCACTTTAATGATCAAAAAGTAGCGAAGAGAGAAAATGCTAAGGACATTAAGAAAGAGAAACTTCATGACAGAAACTCTTATCTTCCTGAGAGAGTTCCACAAGTCACTTCTTTTCAATTTTTGCATAAATCATGGCCTAATTTAGCTGTGGCAGGCTCATAATGGGAATTAGAGATCAAGTTATAAAGTGGAAAAGGGAAATAATTATAACCTTGACTAAACAGTAAAAACAAATAGCAAGATCATCCCTTCACAAAAAAAAAAAGAAAAAAAAGATCTTTGTTCAAAAGCAGCACTGTTTTACTAATAATCATATTGCACAACAATTGTTTTTACAATACAATGATTTTGGCCACACTCCTAAGCAACTCTTACACTTTACTCACATTCTCTTATGGAGACAGTGATTACAGAAATAGTCCAGTACCCATCATGCCTGAACTGTTTTCTACTTTGTGGACCTTAGGCAAGAGATTTGCTTTTCTGTACCAATGGGTGCAGTCAGGTCTAGTTTCAGTGACAAAGTTAAATTGCTTAAATTCCCTTCCCTCATCTCAGGCTTATTGCTTTAGAATGGAAAAATTTAATGATCTGATTCGGGGGGAAAATAGCCCCTTTATTTCACCTGGGCTAGTTTTTTGCTAGATCATTTCCGTTGTCAGCTGGTCGCACAGATGCAGATGTGCATGTGCCAGAGCAACTCAGGAAGGACTGGAGTCAATGACCATGGACCAAGACAGGTGGTCATCACAGAGGAGTGTCCAGGACAGCACACAAAGCAAGTCTCACATTTTCCTGCCTATATATGCTGTACACTAGTAAGGGTAGATGATTTACCTAACTAGTAAATTAAAAGCTTCCTTGTAATGTTGCTTGGGATTGCAGTCGGATGCAATCAGCTGTGCTATTAAGCAGTCAGACCCTGGCTAGATTTTAGCCTGCATCATGTAACTGCCCCTAAATAGTCCTTAGGCATCTTACAAGTTTGTGCAGGCCAAAACCCATTCCTGCTAGGCTGTCCCCATGCTGCCACCATGGTTTAAAGACTAACAGTATTTAATATGATAGAAACAGTTCTGTGAGAGTTGGCTTCGATATATGGAAGGAGTATGCCTATTTATCCTCCTGATAGAGAAATAATCACTATTCAAGTTGTGCAGCACATCAGAGTCTCACCTCAGACAGAATCTCTGGGCATGGTCACTGAATTAGTCACACTGAAAGAGTAACAAGACTAATAATAATTACTGTCACTCAGTGATATGTTGCCATATAACAATAAAATGTTTAAGTCTGTAGGCACCAAGTCTATTTTTTAAATTAGGAGGAAACAGAATGTCAAAGAAGAAATTCTCAACGCATTGTGGGCAATTTGTTAAATGAGCCCAAATTGTTTGGATTGAGAAATCTTGTCAGGCTCCAAAATATGAGCATATGCTTCCAGTGTGTTTTTTAATTTATAGCGCTATAAAGGGCTAAACTCCATTTTAAGTGAAGTTTAATATTTTGTTAGATCTACTAGTCACCATTGATGATCTGTGTAGAAACTACAAATATCTTCTACACATGGGCTGCTAAAATTCATTTTGCACTAGAAAGCCACCTTCCCAGGGAATATTCTTCCTTATCTGTCATAAATCTAAATCAGTTAGCATGGCTTTTTAACAGATTAATACCTATTGTATCAAGATTTAGTAATCTTTCTAGCTATTTAATGAAATTTATTATTACACTTCAAAATTTGAAATAAATTTGTGATGCATTTGGCACCTTCTCTCACATCATATTCTGACATTCTCAAGTCTGTCAGTCTTGAAAATACATGGACTGCCAGTATTTATTTGTTTATTGCTCCCAGACAACAAGAATACTTCTATGCATATTCTTAAAAAGTTAGATATACTTTGCAGAAAATTAACTTGTATACTAAAACTTAAACAAGTGATTTGATATCTAAAAAAAAAAGTATGGTGGAAACTAGCTTTCTAAGAGGATTAGTAACAAAAAAAAAAAAAAAAAAAAAAGACTTTAATCT